>JAJSOF020000021.1:21701214-21723714 GCA_025594305.2 Periplaneta americana
TTTAATATTATCTTTCCATCTACGTCTCTACCTTTCCAAAGGTCTTTCTCCCTCCGGCCTCCCAACTAACATTCTATATGGATTTCTGGATTCGCCCATACGTGCTACATTGCTACATGCCCTGCCCATCTCAAACGTCTGGATTTAATGTTCCTAATTATATGTCAGGTGAAGAATACCATGCGTGCAGTTCTACGTTGCGTAAATTTCTCCATTCTCCTGTAACTTCATCCCTCTTAGCCCCAAATATTTTCCTAAGAATCTTATTCTCAAACATCCTTAATCTCTGTTCCTCTCTCAAAGTGAGAGTCCAAGTTTCACAACCATACAGAACAACCGGTAATATAACTGTTTTATAAAATCTAACTTTCAGATTTTTTTGACAGCAGACTAGATGACAAAAGTTTCTCAACCGAATACTAACAGGCATTTCCCATATTTATTCTGCGTTTAATTTCCTGCCGAGTGTCATTTTTATTTGTTACTGTTGCTTCAAGATATTTGAATTTTTCCACCTCTTCGAAGGATAAATCTCAAATTTTTATATTTCCACTTCGTACAATATTCTGGTCACGAGACACAATCATATAGGCTACTTTGTCTTTTCGGGATTTACTTCCAAACCTATCTCTTTACTTGCTTCATGTAAAATTCCCGTGTTTTCCGTAGTAGTTTGTGGATTTTCTCCTATCGTATTCACGTCATCCGCGTAGACAAGAAACTGATGTAATCCGTTTAATTCCAAAATAATTCATATTACAAAAACATAAGAAAGAATTTTAAGTTATGATACATCATTGATTAACTTTTCCTATACATGTAAATAACTTATATATGAATTCCCTGACCACAAAAATATTCTCTTATCTATTTCTTAATATCCTTGTTAAAATATTGAAAAAGAATAGGCAAAATAGTATTATTGCATGTTTATCGGAAACAACTCTTCTTGTTTTACGAATAATATGAAACCCTTAACTCTGGCAGGTAAAATAAAATAAAAATATTATTATTATTATTATTATTATTATTATTGTACAGCACATTAAATAGAAGTTAATAAATAAATAAAAGTATTATTATTATTGTTATTAATATTATGATTATTAATATTAATAATATTATTATTATCATTATTATTATTATCATTATTATTATTATTATTATTATTATTATTATTATTATTATTATTATTATTATTGTACATCACATTAAATAGGAAGTAAATAAATGAATAAAAATTATTATTATTAATATTATTATTATTATTATTACTATTATTAATATCATTATTATTAATATTATTAATATTATTATTATTAATAATATTATTATTAATATTCTTGTTAATATTATTATTATTATCCTTAATATTATCATTATTATTATCATTATTATTAATTATTATTATTATTATTATTATTATTATTATTATTATTATTATTATTATTATTATTATTATTATTATAGGCACTTGGTTTTGATTGAAATTGCAAGCGGGGCTGGTTTATTATGCCGTATTGACTTGGTCCAGTTTTTTTGCGCAGAAGTATAGATGTGTCTGTAGGAGTTGTAGAGAAGATTATTTAGGTTTGCTACAGAGTTATAATTCTGAGGAACGCGCCAATATATCAAGCTGTCACTATTCCTCACGTCTCAAGTTTTAATGAGGAAAGAATTGCGTCTCGTCTAGCCTGCGCTTCTTTTCGAGTTGCGAAGAGATACGTAGATACATCTGACGTGCAGGAGAAAGAGTTCTGGTCTGGACTTTCAGACTAATTCCAGACTATTATTTCAAACTGTCTTTGTATTATAAAGTTCGATCGACAAGTATTGCTAATCTAATGTCTTTGTCTTGACTTAAGAATTGCGGGTTGAAATACGGAAGGAAGATCGCATGTTTCCAAGCAAAATAGTTGCATAACACAGCTTCCTCTAGGAAGTAAATAAAACTGGTGGATCTGTATCATACAAAGTTTGCTCTAACGACCGATCGATGCCTTAAATTTATGAAGAAGAAGAAGAAGAAGAACAAAATGATGTGTGGAGGGTATACCAAAGAATTATGCGAGATATTTGTGTATTTGGAACTTGTCAAAAATTCAAAGAATCTTACGTTTCGGAATATACTGTATATCAGCTCCATTATTAGACAAAAGTAAGAAAGAGGATTTGTTGGAACAGTCACTAAGATCTTCTCTCCAGGACTGTCTTTTTTCTTACCTCCTCTCATTTATTTTTACTCGTATATTCAAGAAACTTGCTATAAAGACTGAGTTCTCAACATTTTGTCTGTTACAATCGAACTCCGTTAGATAATCTATACGGACTCATAATCTTTACGGCGCTTCCAAGCCGAAGTAGTGAATAAGTAATTTCAAGGAAAAAATTGTTCCGGGACCGGGTATCGAACCACGCCAACGCTATAC
Source organism: Periplaneta americana (assembly GCA_025594305.2). Classification (NCBI taxonomy): domain Eukaryota; kingdom Metazoa; phylum Arthropoda; class Insecta; order Blattodea; family Blattidae; genus Periplaneta; species Periplaneta americana. The sequence continues at coordinate 21,703,644 of JAJSOF020000021.1, forward strand.
CGACTGAGCTACCCAGAAACTGTATCACACACTGGCTCAATTTTTCCCTATATGTCCACGTATCTCAAGTGAGCTGACAAGACGTCAAAGACCCAACATTGAGTGCACACAAACTCCGTATTCGTAACAATGTTATTTTGAGTTTACATCAAATGTAAAGAAATCTTTAATGGAAGTAGTTCCGCTTTATATAATAACTAGCCGTACCCTTGCGCTCCGCTGCACCTGTTAGAAATAAATATAAAGTAATTACATAATTAAAATAGGACATTTGTTCCAGGGAACAACTTTTACAACAGCGCAAGATAATCTGCTTGGCTCATTACCCAATTTTTTGCATTGCATTTATTGCATATACTGTATATTTTATCTATTTTAACAGGATTCAATAGTTAAAATTTGAATTATAAAATAATGGATTGCTAAGCTAACGTACTATTACTGCATACTAAATCAATACACTCTCGTTGTTCGTTAATTCTCTGAGATTAAAATGAGTGTACGTAAATATTATTTTAAGAAATACAGAAAACGAATGTACAAAATAGCCTATCAAATCTTCTGTGCATAAAAGCTATTTTAATCTTACCTGTCCTCGATTTACTCAGACGTTACTGTAATAACATTATAGCATTATGTCCATCTAGAGAAACTACACTTTCAAACGGTGAATTAATATAATTAATTATACAAATCGGTTCCATGTATTGTAGGTCCCTATCACCACGGCATGGCGCGTCCTCAGGTTGCGGATAGAGGAGACGGCCTCCAGATATGGAGGGTAGCTGCGAATATATTGAATAAGCAGTCGTGGACAGCCGATAAGGGGTGGTCCTCCAGCTTGGGGGTTGGGCGAAGGGCTAACAACCCATCATCGTAAAAAACAGCTTGTTACGTACCCTATAATAAGCTTTAGGAGGCCGAGACGTAGATGGGAGGATAATATTAAAATGGATTTGAGGGAGGTGGGGTATGATGATAGAGACTGGATTAATCTTGCACAGGATAGGGACCGCTGGCGGGCTTATGTGAGGGCAGCAATGAACCTTCGGGTTCCTTAAAAGCCATTTGTAAGTAAGTAAGTAAGTAAATACAAATCGGTTAATTTAGGTTCTGATATTACTTCATACAAACACAGAAACGTTCTCTGTAGGCTATGTTTAATAACTTTCGATTGTTGATGTCCAAGGCCCCTGTTTCGATTGTTGTCAAAGGCCCCTTATAGACGAAGTCATTTGTTCTTAATTAATTGCACCGTCTTAGATGGCGTTATTTTAATTTTAAAACTCATTTATCTCATTAAATATCAGTCCTATCAAAATTTTGTAAAGAATAAAACTTATCGGAAATCAGTTTTAAAGAAACTTTTGTTATGTAACATTTTTCACTAAAATCAATAATAAGCGAGATATTTTGATTTATTTAATTTAGGCCCCTTATAACCCCCTTTTAAATAAAGTATTTTGAATGCCATATAGCCTAAAATCTAAGTTACAACGAACTTAATTTATATTCCAATTTTTATATAAATCGGTTCAGCCATTATCGCGTGAAAACGTAACAAACATACAAACAAAAATTTCAAAAAAGCTATTTTCGGTTTCAGGGTGGTTAATTATATATGTTAGGACCAATTATTTTTGGAAAATCGAAAATTACCAGAAAAATTTCGGCTTCAGATTTATTATTAGTATAGATAAATTCTTTACTGTTTTGTAATTACGAATTTCTAAGTCCGGTGTACCAATCAATCACAGGGACATTCAGTAATGAACAGGACGATACTTCACGTTCAGTATTCAAAACATGCAGGTAGGTTCCAAAACGAAAAAAAAACAAACAAACAAACAAAATTCTATTCCATATTTGTAACACTTCCTCTACTTTTATTATGTTTTACATTTATATTTTTGTATCATATAGTTAACTGTTTTCATAACACAGGGACTAACAAAATGCATAAACAATGAAATTGTTACCATGGTAACCATAACTATAGTGATTCTCCATAAAACAAAAATATGCTCTTTCAGATGATACTATTTATTATTTATTACAAAAACTGCCTCCCATTGAGGGTAGCTCTTACGGACTCAGTAGGCATATCTTCAAAACATTAATATACATATGAAAACATAGATATTAAATTAAAAAGAGGAAACAAAGAAAAGGGCATGAAAAATTACAATTGCTATTAATGTGACACTATGCGATTAATTAGGATTTGACAGGTTTTTTAACACAATTATCACAATGTCTTCCCTCATGAATGTTGACAGAGGAAACTGCCATCGAAATTCCTGGTATAGTCCCTCGACCACTTATGAGCAAGCCGAATACCTCAACGTGAATTAAGGCATGTATGTATGTATTTATTCACACTGCAATGGGTACATACCCGGTGGCAGTGGTAACTAATTACACTAAATAATGACAATAATAAACTTATTAATTAAAAATACAGTTAATAATACCAATAATTAATACTAACAATAATTAATAATAATAATAATAATAATAATAATAATAATAATAATAATAATAATAATAATAATAATAATAGGGAATATCCCAAATTAAATGAAGCACGATCACTTAAAATAACATTTAAAATAAATCTAATTTGTATCTTAAATCTAAGTTTGAACTAAAACCCACGAGTATGATATGTTCATATCTGCACAAGTACCTTTCAACATTACACTCATTTCGCTGTCAACTCACTCACTGTACTGCAACTACGATACATTTAACTGATTCTATCCTGATTTCACTAACACTTCAAAAACATTTCACTGTTCAAATACTTTGCACTGCCACTATAAACTATAAAGCTTCCTGACAGGAACACGTTTCACTTACACAACACACTTCACTGACACAACATAATTCTTCACTGATACAACACTTCAATAACAAAATATCATTTACATCCTTTACATACTGTGTATAATTACCGTCTATTAGTAAAGTCCTTAAGCCTATTTTTAAATACGTTTTTGGTTGTTGGTAAAGCCTTTAGTAAGTCTGCAGGTAAAGCATTCCAGTCCCTGATAGTACGATTGAGAAAAGAAACCTTTCCAGTGTCCGTCCTCTGTTCAGCTTGAAATAGTTGACTGTAGGCTCATAGATCGACTTCTTCTCAAGGTGGACCTCGGCTGACTGATGATATTCTACTTCAAAACGTATCGTGGGGTCCACAATGATGCCCTGTTTAGTGTCAGCATTGTACGCTAAAATATCTACTCGTCTCGTTGACCATTTTCAGCTAGACAGGAGATTTTTTCTTCTACTATCCAGCCCTTATTTCTCAATGCGGCAGCAATTTTGGATTTTAAAACTATAAGATATCATTTAAAAATGTTCTCGATGACAACAATAATCACAAAAGTATTTTGTTTACATAAAAACATTCCTTTATAAATACGAGATTTGACGTGCCTGAAGTTTTTGCCCAAAAGTCTCTCATTAAACTTTAATTGCAATTATGCATTACTTTTAAGAAACCTTTGTATAAATTAATTGATTGTTTGTTTCTGAAGATATTGACACGGTGTTCATAACGTCACATCCTTTCTGGAATGCGTACAGACGGCATATCTGGCTGCCTCCTGCGGTGAAGGGACAGGTCGCGAGTTCGGTGCGGGGCGCCGTGAATATTTCTGTTATTTGGCCGCGCACACAGCTGGCACAGTCGAGTGTGTGTTGTACCACCCGCGGCCTCGCCAAGACGATGGGAGCAATGCCTGTGACAGACATTGTCACTTCCGTATTTCGCCCACGTTATGTTGTTGGCATTAGTTTCATCAACATCATCATTTCATTTCAAATATATCCCAGTTATCTGTTACTGTGTGTAGCCACCTCTTTGAAAATCTTTTTAGTCCTCGGTAGCCTCTTGAATTTAATGACGATTAATTTTGGCATTCGATTTTTGTATGCAATTTGTTTCGCTGTTTCAAAATTCGGAAGCGAGACATAGATATTAAAACAAACAGAAAAATCAAGACTAAATATAGTTTAATTTGGGTCTTATTTAACACTGTTTTCTAAAATTACCTCTTATTGTGTAATTTACAAAATTATATTTATTTACTTCCTGTTCTATCATCAATATACTGTAATATTTTAAATTTTAAATAATGTTTCCGAGATTGTTAAGTAGTGAAACTTGTTCAGCTGTAGCATTATCAATGCTACCAAGTAAGTTGCCTCAGACGGTAGTGTTTGAGACTCGCATTCGAGAAGTCCCGGGTTCAAACCCCTTGGCCGACCAATCTGACTCGGGTTCTTCATGGTTTCCCTAATCATAAAGGTAAATGTCGGATTGGAAATTTAATGCCATGATTCATTACCGCCTAAATCACCAATATCATTAGTTACATGAACATAAGCCATCTACAACACACCATAGAAACAGAAACTCAACACTAGTGAAAAGACTACTGGTATACGTAAAGATCCTAACACACGATATGATCACAGATATTAAAGGATGTATAAATAAACTTAACAAAAGAGAAATTCGTTTAATTCCAGTGACCTTATTCTAAATACATAATTTGTTTCTTTCCTTGTCGCGTTTTATTCTCCTAGGTCCCTAAAAAGATTTTCTGCCATTTTGATCGTTCCTGCGCTACTGTCTTAGTATCTTAATGTAGTTTTTATTGTTATTTACAATCAGTTCCTTAATACTTACTGTTAATAATATTTTAAATTTAATTGTTATTGTCAAAAAGAAAAATCACACAATTTACAATAATCTTTTAATTTCCAAATTATGGTTACCGGTATTTGTTAAAACATATTGTTAAAATAAAGTCGTAGATTGAACATTTTCTAATATATTTTACGGTCGGGAAGAAAATAAAAATAAAATTAACACAAATCATTCTTGGACAGCTAACTTTCTTTGTTATAAACAAAATAGAAATTGAATGGCTACTTTCAGTTAGCTGCTCAGCTCCGTCTTTTTACCGCATCTTTTCGAAACTCATAAGAGAAAATTAAATTAACATTTAATAATAATAAATTTATATGATATTTATCTATATTTACAAAAAATTAACATTTTCTTGTAGTATTTCAAGTGAGATTCAGAACGAGTTAACAAATCAGTAGCCTGAATGAAAAAGAGAATCTGGAAAGAAATACTGCCCTATAAGAAGGGTACCGTTTGGTTACAGCCACGATTTAATTTTTGTTGTGTACATATATAGGCCTATATATGTATATATTATGAGAGCAGTATTTCTATATAATTATGTGTGTGTTTTTTGTTTTGTTTTTAGCAGCCATGCCTGAAAAGGAATTATTTATTTATTTAGTTATTTATTTATTTATTTGGTTATTTAGTTATTTATTTACTTATTTATTTAGTTATTTATTTAGTTATTTATTTAGTTATTTATTTATTTATTTAGTTATTTATTTATTTAGTTATCTATTTATTTATTTAGTTATTTATTTATTTAGTTATTTATTTATTTATTTGGTTATTTAGTTATTTATTTACTTAGTTATTTATTTAGTTATTTATTTATTTAGTTAGTTATTTAGTTAGTTATTTATTTATTTAGTTACTTATTTATTTATTTATTTGGTTATTTAGTTATTTATTTAGTTATTTATTTATTTAGTTATTTATTTATTTATTTATTTAGTTATTTATTTAGATATTTATTTATTTATTTAGTTATCTATTTAGTTATCTATTTAATTATCTATTTAGTTATCTATTTAGTTATTTATTTATTTATTTAGTTATTTATTTATTTAGTTATTTATTTATTTAGTTATTTATTTAGTTATTTGGTTATTTAGTTATTTATTTAGTTATTAATTTTTTTATTTAGTTATTTATTTATTTATTTAGTTATTTATTTATTTAGTTATTTATTTATTTAGTTATTTATTTATTTATTTATTTATTTATTTATTCATTTAGTTATTTATTTATTTAGTTATTTATTTATTTAGTTATTTATTTATTTATTTAGTTATTTATTTATTTATTTATTTAGTTATTTATTTAGTTATTTATTTAGTTATTTAGTTATTTATTTAGTTATTATTTATTTATTTAGTTATTAATTATTTATTTAGTTATCATTTATTTATTTATTTAGTTATTAATTATTTATTTAGTCATTTATTTATTTATTTATTTATTTATTTAGAAAACTGTACAAATGGTGATTTACAATTAACAAAGACAAACTTAAAATTTATGTAGGCCTACTGTAGATACGCGTATTATATCCTGGAGATACGATGTAGACCTATCAGTATGAAATCTGTGGGAAAAATTTACACATTTTAAAATAGTTCCGCGTGCTCCGAATAATAACCCAGTCACCTCCCGTTATTTTCAGGCTGTATTTTTTCTTCCAGGTATTTGAAACAAGGTTCATAATGCCTCTTTCATCATTTTTTTTCAACACTTACTCTTAGGTCAATAACAAAGGCAATGTTCCTCTTCCTGTCGATTGCAATGATATTAGCACGTTTATTGGAATCTTCGGCTGAGATAAAGGTATTTCTTCATAGATTTCAAAATTTTCAATTTTCCTAAGGTATTTTTCAAATAACTGAATTACGCGTGATCTTGTGTAGGCTTATTTGTGCTCTGGTTCTGATCATGCGCAGTGTCATGTCTCTGGCACGATCTTCCTTTGGGTAACTGTACTTTGAAGTTGGCCATGACCCGACGTCTCCATGAGTACATTGAAGCAGATGGAGGGCATTTTGAACATTTGCTGTGAAATGAAGCTTTATTATATAGGCCATTAATTATTGCAAATAACATACATTGTCAGTTTAAAATAAAATATGAATCTGTATTTTTGCCGTTGAATGTAATTTTTCGATCTGATTATAACTCATAAACCAGGCATTTTTATTTAGGTGTGAACTCATCCCATCCAAGTTTGTACAAGTATTTCTGGATCACACTGTACATAGCTTAAGCCCTCATATCTGACTTTGTGCAAACAAGCAGTTTTACTCAGAGAAGTTATTCCGACACACAGAAAAGAAATCAATTCTTCTGATAAAGTTTTATTGACTTGTGATACAATGCAGCGAAAACTTGAGTGAAAGTTTTGTTTTTATTTTGACTTAAGGGATTTCAGTGACTTTACAAATAGAAGAAATGGCTTCCTTTATATTTATTTTCAATCACCGACGAAATTGGGGGCTTACACGACTCCCTAGTCGACCAATGGGTGTTCGCCAGGAAATAGCCTTCTTTCAGAATACTCTCCTTCCCTTCTCTTGGCAAGATTACGACTCAAATGAGAAGAGCAAGAAACCTACGCGATGGGGAATTACGACTTCGTGCACATTGTTTGAGATTCAGAAAAACAACCGTTCGATTCTCTAGGTAGTTGTTGTCACCGATTTCTTATGACTCTCGAAGGTGAAGGCAGCGTTTCTGTTCGTTTCAGTCTTTCAACTAGAAAGAGGCAATGTGGTCAGTACCGGTACCAGATTCTTTCGTCGGGACGACACGATTCTTAATTTTATAGGAAACTGAGTGGATCTAGGTGGCGTTCTGAAAATCCCGTTTTATCTGGGCTCCAGAAATGATGCACATGAAATATTACACATTTTAGTAAACAATTAGTGGGTCCTTATTGGAAATCAAAAACACGCAATGACGCTTAGCTTCAAGAATCATCACATGATGATCTTCGTGATTTTTTGTATTCCATAGAATTAACTGAAAAATGTGTAGGATCATTTAATGTGAACGAAAGGACGTTTGCCTAATAAAAAATCATTATCATCATCATTGCAGTTTCTGTAATTGCTTAATAATGAAATGTAATCATTAGAGGTTGGATTTCACTACCGTACTTGCTACTGGTAACTGTGCAGCAAGTATAGCTACTGTATTGAAACATGAAAGAAATATAAACATAACACATTGTTCGCAACCAGTTTCTGAGGCACTGCTCGCTTCCCTATAAGTACAGCCAGGCGAAGAAACAAGCACAATTTCGTTTGTAATAAATAAATTAACATTATTTTTCAGAACTTATTTTGTGGAACTTGACAGAAAAACTAAGCTTTTAAATACAATTGGATAAGTTAATGAGTGAGTAAAAGAGTAAGTAAATGAATATGAATAAATTAGTGAGTGAATGAATAAATAATGAATAATATAATAAGTGAAGGAATAAGTGAGTGAATGAATGAATGAATGAATGAATAATTTAATATATGAGTGTTTGATTGAATAAATGAGTGAGTGAATGAATGAGTGAGTGAATGAATGAGTGAGTGAATCAATGAGTGAGTGAATGAATGAATGAGTGAGTGAATGAATGAGTGAGTGAATGAATGAGTGAGTGAATGAATGGGTGAGTGAGTGAATGAATGGGTGAGTGAGTGAATGAATGGGTGAGTGAGTGAATGAGTGAGTGAGTGAATGAATGAGTGAGTGAATGAATGAGTGAGTGAGTGAATGAATGGGAGAGTGAGAGAATGAATAAGTGAGTGACTGAATGAATGAGTGGATGAATGAGTGAGTGAATGAATAAGTGAGCGACTGAATGAATGAGTGAGTGAATGAATGAGTGAGTGAATGAATGAGTGAGTGAATGAATAAGTGACTGAATGAATGAGTGAATGAATGGGTGAGTGAATGAATAAGTGAGTGACTGAATGAATGAGTGAATGAATGAGTGAGTGAATGAATAAGTGAGTGACTGAATGAATGAGTGAGTGACTGAATGAATGAATGAGTGAATGAATGAGTGAATGAATGAATGAGTGAATGAATGAGTGAGTGAATGAATGAGTGAGTGAATGAATGAGTGAGTGAATGAATGAGTGAGTGAATGAATGAGTGAATGAATGAGTGAGTGAATGAATAAGTGAGTGACTGAATGAATGAGTGAATGAATGAGTGAATGAATGAGTGAGTGAATGAATAAGTGAGTGACTGAATGAATGAGTGAATGAATGAGTGAATGAATAAGTGAGTGACTGAATGAATGAGTGAGTGAATAAATGAATGAGTGAATGAATGAATGGACGAATGAATGATTGAACGAATAAATAGATGGATGAATGAATGAGTGAATGAATAGGTGAGTGACTGAATGCATGAGTGAATGAATGAGTGAATGAATAAGTGAGTGACTGAATGAATGAGTAAGTGAATGAATAAGTGAGTGAGTGACTGAACGAATAGGTGAATGAATGGACGAATGAATGATTGAACGAATAAATAGATGGATGAATGAATGAGTGAATGAATAGGTGAATGAATAAATAAATTGGCGACTGACTGAATGAATAAATACATGGATGAGTGAATAGGTGAATGACTGAATATATAGGTGACTGAATGAATGCATAGGTGGATGAATTAATAGGTGAATGAATTAATTAATAGGTTAATGAATGATTGAATAAATGAGTGATTGAATGAATAAGTGAGTGATTGAATAAATAGGTGAGTGAATGAATAAGTGAGTGAATGACTAAGTGAGTGAGTGAATGACTGAGTGAGTGAATGAATAAGTGAGTGAGTGAATGAGTTAGTGAGTGAATGAATGAGTGAGTGAATGAATAAGTGAGTGATTGATTAAGTAAGTGAGTGAATGAATACGTGAGTGAGTGAATGAATGAATAAGTGAGTGAATGAATGAGTGAGTGAATGAGTGAGTGAATGAATGAGTGAGTGAGTGAGTGAGTGAATGAATGAGTGAATGAATGAGTGAGTGAGTGAGTGAGTGAATGAGTGAATGAATGAGTGAGTGATTGCTTAAGTGAGTGAATGAATGAGTGAGTGAATGAGTGAATGAATGAGTGAATGAGTGAGTGAATGAATGAGTGAGTGAATGAGTGAGTGATTGAATGAGTGAGTGAATGAATGAATGAGTGAATGAATGAGTGAGTGAATGAATGAGTGAGTGAATGAATGAGTGAATGAATGAGTGAATGAATGAGTGAGTGAATGAATGAGTGAGTGATTGAATAAGTGAATGAATGAGTGAATGAATGAGGGAATGAATGAATAAGTGAGTGAGTGATTGAATAAGTGAGTGAGTGAATGAATAAGTGATTGAGAATGAATGAATAAGTGAGTGAGTGAATGAATAAATGAATGAATAAGTGAGTGAGTGAATGAATGTGTGAATGAATGAATAAGTGGGTGAGTGAATGAATATGTGGGCTAGTGAATGAATATGTGGGTGAGTGAATGAATATGTGGGTGAGTGAATGAATAAGTGAGTGAGTGAATGAGTGAGTGAGTGACTGAATGAGTGAGAGAATGAATGAATAGGTGAATGAGTGAATGAATGAATGAATGAATAGGTGAATGAATGAATGAATGAATGAATGAATGAATAGGTGAATGAATGATAAATAGATGAATGAATGAATAAATAGGTGACTGAATGAATAAGTAAATAAGTGAATAATAAATGGGTGAGTAAATAAATGAGTGGGTAAATAAGAGAGTGTAAGTAAATAAGTAAAAGGATAAATGGATAATAGAATAAATTGATAAATGGATAAATAAAATTGAGTGGAAATAAATGGTTAAGAATAAAAAAATGCATCTAATTCTAATTCAAATTCCAATTCTAAGCATCTGAGAGCGTGTCGGTTGTTAACTGCATTGTAAAAGTCTGCAAACGAAAATGGTGACTTATCGAAATACATGATAGTGTTTATTTTAGTTAACAAAATTTCTTTCTTTCGCTTTTATGTTAGGGCCCTATAGGGAAAAGTGTAATGGATTTAATAACTCCCATTAAATTAGATGAATGAGGTAGTGTTCAGGTATGATAGGCCATTTCTTGCAATACATTTCTCTGTTCAAAGTTATGAAGTAAAAGAAAAGTTTCATGTGTGGCTAGGTTTTCCTTTTGGAATGAACTGTCGCTATAGCATGAGTTTAAGTGATTGGCATCGTGGTTTCAATAAGCATAGAAGTTTTGTGGAAAGAATTAGCAATGATAATAGAATTTCCATAGTAAAAAACAACCTGGTCATCTGCAAATTATAACATTTTAAATTTTAAAATATAATTTGTATTTAGATGTGGCTTACATTTTCTGGTGACCTTGTTTATATATAGTTTAAAAGAGTGAGTCACAAACGACACATGTGTGTAACTCTTTGTGGTATAATATTGTCCGAGGATAAAGCATGAAATTTGTTTCTGAGAAGACTAAAATAATCGGCTTTGAGGATAACGAATCTCTAAAAGAAACAATTTATAACCCAGTGTGATAGCGTAGAACAATAATTATTCGTCTCTTCTGTTAGTTACTTACAAATGGCTTTTAAGGAACCCGGAGGTTCATTGTCGTCCTCACATAAGCCCGCCATCGGTCTCCATCCTGAGCAAGATTAATCCATTTCCTACCATTATATTCCACCTCCCTCAAATACATTTTAATATTATCCTCCCACCTACGTCCGCCTCCCCCAAAGGTCTTTTTCCCACAGGTCTCCCAACCAACACTCTATACGCATTTATAGATTCGCCCATACCTACTACATACTAACTGCCGCTCTCGCTCCTGTGTTCGTTGCATTTGTCTTTCGAGTCTCGTCTCGTCATTCTCGAAGTAGCATTTGATCGGCGTGGAAAGATTTCGTAACACTGAATAACACACATCATTGAAATAACACTATAAATGTTTAAATGAGACAAAAAGACAAAACAGAATAGTATATTAGTTAATAAAAAAAAACAATTTTCAAATAAATTTGCATTTCTAAGAAACAAAACATAACGTTAATATCTTTTTACTTGAGATTGCACACTTGATCTCAAACATACGAGAAGAAAAATTCATAGCCTTTTAATAAGGGCCTAGTAATTAAATAAAGACTAGGGAACGGATTATTATACACTGAAAGGTAGAGAAGATGTTTCAAATACGCTACTCGATTTGTTTATACATATATAACAGTTGCCAAAGTAGATAAAAGTTCAGTCAGGTATAAAGAATTGTGGCGATTCAAGGCTACTTGACGTTCGGGACTTCGAGAGTGATAAATCTCGACGTCTGGAAACACAAGCAGTCTTTATGACAACGACGCGATGTATACAACATTGTCGTGCGGGTTTTCGGCTTTGCGGGCGCTGTTAGTCTTGCTTTCTCGATCGCTGTTCATCTCTACTCAATACCCTGTCCATCTCAAACGTCTGGATTTAATATTCCTAATTATATCATGTAAAGAATACAATGCGTGCAGTTCTGCGTTGTCTTCTCTTCTGTTACGCTGTAAAATTAGTGATGATATGTATGATTTGATGATGGGCAATTGGCAGTGGTATATACAATATTAATAATACACAGTTAAAATGATAAGCAATACACAATAAAATTTGATACAATTTACATATACAATTTTATACACAATACAATGCAATAATAATAAAACATAAAATAAAACACTTACTTTTATGACAACCATAATTGTATAGGTTTAGTCTTTCACTTTCGATAATTTAACGACGATAAAATTGTTGATTTACTGACACTCTGTAACACATTTCAAATGAATTTTTGACGCTATAAATTATCACTGATCTGAAGCACTGTAAAACCATAACTTCACTGACCTCGCTTCACTGATACAACAGTTCAAATAAGTCAAATAATTGCATTCTTATGCATACTTATAAACAGAACTACATTTAAACTAAACATTTCTAGTCTAAGGCCCTCTTACACGCTATTTTTAAATAATTTACAATTCAAACCAAGGAAGTAAACTCGTAAGGCTAGATAAATAATGTCACCTTAAAAATTAAATGTTGAATGTCACCTTAATTTTAATTTTCACTTTATACACAACTCTTTAAATTATTCTTGAATCTCCTTAAGGAAGGACAGCCTCAAAGACCGCTGCAGGTAGGTCATTCCAATCATTTATAGTTCTGTTTAAAATGAGAATTTACCTACATCCGTTTTCTGTTTCCTACATTTGATTTTAAAATCATGATCGTTCCTACCATAGTAAACCGAGCCGTTATGTCTACCCATCTGATCTAGATTCTCTATACAGTATAAGTTTTCCTACGTCTGTTTTCCAAAGTTTCCCATTTAAGTTCTTTTATCGTATCGTTCCCATCTTCTCTTTTACCTTTAACAAATTTAGCTGTCCTATACTGGATTCTTTCTAAGGAATTTATCTGATATATTCTATAGGGATCCCAACACGTAGTTCCGTATTCCATTAACGGTCGCACTATGATGATGATGATGATGATGATGATGATGATAATTATGATGTTAATAACCACGGTTAAATATGATTAATACTATTAATGCCCTATGAACTATGACAACCATTGCTTTTAGTCGATAATTTAACGACGATAAAATTGTTGATAGCGAAATGATTTTTGGCGAGATGAGAACCAAGTATCCTACTTGTGGTTACACTGAACAACAAGAAATTTGCTCCGACTTAAAACAATGCATCCCTTATGGTCTGATGTGTGCTGAATCCGAAAATGCATCTCTTTTCTTCGTATCACGTAAGGTTTTTTAAGATATACTATGAATCGATAAGCGCTCCCCAGAAAACAAGTTAAATAAACCAAAACAAAAGCTAAAATGACTTAATGGTTGTTGGAATGTTCTTTTGTACTTCTAATAAATAAATAGAGTTTGGTCCCTTATATTAAGTAAATTTCATAACAGTTCAAAGTGAGGTCTACGCAATGAACAAGCAAGGGTGTGGTTTTTAGTATTTAAAGGAAAAGTTTACCAGTTTGAGTGAAGGCAAATTAAAAGAGGACATTTTCATCGGTCCAAAAATTCACAAAGTTACGGCTGACCCTTTGTTTGAGGAAAAACTTTTTGTTACAGAAAGAATGGCATGGCGCGCTTTCAAAGATGTTTGCTCTAATTTCCTTGGAAATTTTAGGGCAGAGAACTACATAGAACTTGTTGTGGAAACGATGTTAAGTGCATATGACAAAATGGAGTGTAATATGTCTCTCAAAATACACTTTTTACATTCTCATTTGGATTTCTTTCCTTCTAACTTTGGAGAGGTAAGCGACGAGCATGGAGAAAGATTTCATCAAGAAATATCAGAAATGGAAAGACGATATAAAGGAAGATCATCATCCAGCATGCTTGCAGGCTATTGTTGGTTCCTTGTAAAATACAGTCCCGGGTGTAGTTATAAACAGAAGTCATCCAGAAAATTATTTTAAATGTAAGTTCAAGTTCCGAGATTTTTCTCATTATACGCATGGAATATTTTTATTGTTGTTGTGTTTTAAACTATATGTAACATCATTTTTGTATCCAGTACACATTTTTCAAGTATTATGAGGAATTTTGAATCCCTAATGTGTTGTAATTTCATCAGTAGCAGTGAAAAATTAAAAACAAATAAGTTTTGTCATAAAACAATCAATTAATTTTCCTCGGAAAATGGTACGTGATGGGGCAAATTAGATTTTAAATTCAGATTTAGGGTACACATATTAGTTATATTCACCTATTTTTATTTCGAAGCAAGACAAAAAGTAAAAATTTGTTGTTCAGTGTTACCTGAAATTCCCCTTAGAATTGAGGGGAAACCTCGCAAAATCCAGCCAAGTAATCAGCTCAAGCGACAATCGAACCTAAGCCCGATCGCAGCTTCAGATCAATAGATAAGCACTTTTCAGCTAGGTGGGTTTACCACTGTTAAACACAATGAGTCCGACATTTTGTGTTTAAAAAAACATGGCCGTATCAGTGCTATTGAATGAATGGGAGACTTGAGCCATAACGGCTCAATAAACAAAAGGAATTAAACCAGCCGAGATGGGACTTTTGAGGCCGCCTGCAGAATATACTGTACACGGTTGGACCACAAAAGCAGGGAGGAAATACAGCGTGAACTAGATATAACAAACATTATAAATACTAGGGCTGTCTGGAAAGTTCGTGGACCCGTGTTTGTTCTTCAGAATGAGATATTGATGCAGGCATGACTATATCTTCTTGACCCAAGTAGTTTAACTTTAAAAGTGATATGTGTAGTTATTATGCTTCCTAATCACTTCTTAAACACATGTACTCGACTATTTTTCTTCAGTCAGTAGGATAGTGAGATAGGCTATATTTATCTCCTGATAACCTAGACATCTCTGGCCTAAGATCTCATTTTTCATAATCGGAAGTCAGCCATTCCATGTCCATGAACCTGGCTGTTAAAAAATAAAATAAATAATATCAATGTAATTCCAAAACTAAGCCAAAGATTTATATTGTAGACTAACAAGCTAATTTTATAACATTTAAATTTTCTAAATACAGGATGGTTCAGTGACTATGTTACAAACTCTTAGAGATGATAGAGGAGACAATTATGAACAGCTTTCATATAGGAACCTATGTCCGCAACTTGTTCATGCATTTCATTTATGGAAGAACAAAAGACAATGAAGGAAAGTTGAAGAAGATATCACATGATAGACAATGTCATGGGTCATATGCAGAGACGGTGAGGATGGCGGAGGAAATGGAAAATTGGAGAATGGTGGGTTTGTAATGGAGGACCTCTCCTCGAGCAGAAAACTATAAATGAATTACAGTAAAATTTAGACTATCGAACGAAAGCCAATACCCTACTAGAATAAACTGAAATGAAATTATAAAAAATAAAAAACTGAAGAATTCACTATTTTTTAATCAGGAGAGAAATAAAGAAATTTTACAGACAATGAAAGTATAATATGCCATTCATAGAAGAGAAAGTTATAAAATAATTTTTCATTCCCAAAAGATATTAAGTTCAAACTAAATACCTAAACAGATTACAAATCTGAAAATTAACATGAGGGAAAGTAAGCTTTTTAGAGGATTGCTGGTTAAGGCCGAACAAAAACTATTATGGTCCATTTCGTGATTGTTTTTATTACTACTGCTGTTATTTTTGCATTACTCTAAGTCCAGTCGTCATACTTTCATAATTGAAAGCTTTGTGATTGATGCTGTCTAGAACAAAGGGAAATAGATGATAGTATTAGGGCTGAGAGATTTATGACGGCAAAAGTTATGACTGAAATGCATATTCATTAATTGTTTCTGATATTTCCTGTTGGTTGTGGATTAAATCCATCGGATGCATAATAATTTCAATTCAGTTTCGATTTCACAAATACGTGAATTCCCTATAGATCAGTTGCGTTGATTATCTACTTTATTGGTCACACTAAATATTTGAATATTGATGAGAATAACTGTTACATTTTACTAAAGAAAAAAGGAAGAATAATATAACCGTACATTCCTTGAAAACTTATCTTCTTTCGTTGGTCACGTTTTTTATCGTTTTTTTGTGTATTAAACTATCTATCGGTATCAATTTTTTTTAATCTTTGATTTGGGAATCAGTATTATATTAAACAAAATTTTCTTCAGAAATTCTTGGTGTGTGCAAGTAAATTTGTTCCTTTATTACCATCTAGCAATAAATTTTGTTGAAATCTTAGTATGCCCTAGAAGAATTCTGGTGCAAATTATAATAGTAAGAAACTATATTTAAGTCATCCCAGCCCAAGAACATCCTAATCAAGTTTGGACTAATATAATAATTAAGAACATCATTGATATATTTCATTTATTTAGTTGTATAATTATTATCTTTGTTTTATAATAAGAGGCAAGGGATAAAATATTGTTTTTAATTTGTATTGGTTACATGACTTTTGGATTGAACTTCTTTTCCTTTATGTTAGGCATGGTTTTTCCCAGGAAACTTTTAGTTTATTTACTTGATTTTAGAATTCAACTTTTTTATGTTAGGTTTGATTTTTCTCAGGCTAAATTTAGGCCTAGTTTGTTTACATTATTTTTTAGTTCAACGATTCTTTCTTTATGTTGTGTTTAATTTTCTCATACTACTTTTAGTTTGTTTATATTATTATTTGATTCAACGATTTTTTCTTTATGTTTGGTTTTCTCATGCAACTCTCAGTTTATTTATATTACCTTTGGGTTGAACGATTTTTTTACTGTTATTTATACTCGCTTTAACATCTTTGGTCATATCGCGAGTTAATCTTTTGAGTGAAATCCGAGGGCCTGTGTACTTTTATTGAGACTGGTTCTATTGTTGTGAACTAGATGGCATCTATAGATGTATTATTGATTTGCTATAAATATGATTTTGGTGATGAATTTTTTTTATTTTTTTAGTAGGTTATTTTACGACGCTTTATCAACATCTTAGGTTATTTAGCGTCTGAATGAGATGAAGGTGATAATGCCGGTGAAATTGGTGATGAATGAAGCCGGTGATATTCAGGGATGTTGTGGCCCGAATTTCCTGGCATTTGCCTTACGGTTGAGGGAAAATCCTGAAAAACCTCAACCAGGAAGTTTAACCCGAACGGAAATCGTACCCGGGCTTTCTGCGTAAGAGACCAGCATGCTGACTCCTACACCACAGAAGTGGTCCATTTTTTTATTTATGTTAACTTATGTTTGACTTTCCCATGCTACTCTCAGTTTGTTTACATTATTTTTGGGATCAATGATTTTTCCTTTGTGCTAGGTTTGATTTTTTCATGCTACTTTGTTTGTTTACATTATTTTTGGGATCAACGATTTTTCCTTTGTGCTAGGTTTGACTTTTCCACGCAATTTGTTTGTTTATATTATCTTTGGATCCAATGATTTCTCTTTTGTGGTATAGCCTATTTGACTTTCTCATGTTACTTTCAGTTTGCTTACATTATTTTTGGGTCCAACGATTTTTCCTTTATGTTAACTTATATTTGGTTTTCTCGTGCTACTTTTTTTTTCTTGTTAGGAGGGAGGAAACATCCTATGCACTACCACCTGAGGTCTAGTGTATACTCCCCCCCCCCCATTAGGGATGAGTTGCGTGCCCTACGATCCTCTACGCTCACCGACCTAACCACTTGACCCCTTAACGACCGGTCCCTACGGCCAACACAGTCCATGTACCACTCCTGCTTCGGCAACCCCTCCCCCAAGACTCCCTTAACGTTCCGAGGCGGAAGTCCTCCCCCGAGAAGGTCTGCCCCGGGTTCCGTTGCAGAAGCTATCCATCATCGATGAATACAATCTACGGAGGCCGGTCGAGAGAGCCAGCAGCTTCGGAGGGCCACCTGTAGAGCGATCTGAAAACCAGAAGAAGTAACGAGATGATGGATGAAAGGACGATAGAGAAGGAAAGGAAGTGGCGAAGATGAGTGGGGTTCCAATCGCCTGATAAAGTTACCTAATATTCATCCATAGGAATGAGGAAAAAAACCCGAAAAAAACTCTTGCTACTTTTAGTTTGTTTACTTTATTTTTGGGTCCAATGATATTTTCTTTATGTTATGTTTGATTTTCCTCGACTACTTTTTATTTGTTAACGTTGTTTATGAGGCCATCGATTTTTGCTTTAGATTATGTTTAGTTTTCTCTTGTTACTTTTAATCTTTTTTTTTTGTATTTAGGTTTAGTTTTCCTAGTCCACGTTTAGTATATTTACGTGATTTTTGTGTCCGATTTTTTCTTTAGATTAAGTTTGGTTTGCCACGTATATTGTTTTTGGCGGCTGGGTAGCTCAGTTGGTAGAGCAGCTGGCTACGGACTGGCAGGTCCGGGGTTCGATCCCAAGTGGTGACGGGATTTTTCTCGTTGCCAAACTTCCAGAACGGTCCCGAGTTTCACTCAGCCTCCTATAAAATTGAGTACCGGGTCTTTCCCGGGGGTAAAAGGCGGTCAGAGCGTAGTGCCGACTACACCACCTCATTCTAGTGCCGAGGTCATGGAAAGCATGGGGCTCTACCTGTATGCCCCCCCAAGTGCCTTCATGGCGTGTGACGGGGATACCTTTACCTTTACGTCTATTTTTAGTTCATGTGATTCACCCTCCCTTTGTTTCTTTCCGTTGATGACAACACTTACCTTGCTTCTGACTGGCCAGATTGTTTTTGTATAGGACGTGAGAAGAAAGCACAAAGGTGTGTGAAGCCTTCACTAGACAGAATTGCAGACTTGCTGTTCTCGCTCCACCAAATTTCATGTTCTGCGAGGAAGTAATTGTGGATAAAAGATTTCTAAGATTCAAGGGCCTCTGGTGGATGAAACATGAAGTAAAGCAAAAGGATGTAGGGGATATAATAGTTACCTAAAGGTCTTAGTATTTAAGGAATTTATAAAGGAGACTAATATTGTAATAAATAATATTTTAAATTTGGAATAGAAGTACTTGTAAATGCCGTGGACTGTATCGAACTGCCGTGGACGAAGAAATTAGTTAAAGTGTCACGTGACACTTAAATCCACTCCATTGTGGACTGCAATTTGAGCTAGAGTGGCCGGCTGTCTTCTGTTAACGTTTTTGCGACCGACTTTAACGCGAGAATACACTTCGCAGATGCACTCAGCTCGTGACGTGTCAAAGAGGAGATAACTGGATTATCCAGAGAGTATGGAACACATTTTCCGAGGAGGAGCTCCTCTAGTTTTCTCATTGGCTCAAAAAATAATAATTAAGGCACGTACTTTCCATTATCGACTTAAAATTATCTCTACATATTTGTCAGTCCTCTAACTTAAGCCGATGAAATTTTGATTAGCAAAATAAAGCTTGTGCTGTTAAAACTTGGAAGGGTGGCTCATTCGTAATGTCATAAGACTGGTAGTTAAGAAAGATTTTGTAAGAAATACTGCTTTGAATTTGTTTTCATAAACCGCTTTTCCAATTCGCTGCGGACTAAAGCAAGGAGATGCGCTATCACCTTTACTTTTTAACTCCGCTCTAGAATATGCCATTAGGAAAGTTCAGGATAACAGAGAGGGTTTGGAATTGAACGGGTTACATCACCTTCTTGTCTATGCGGATAACGTGAATATGTTAGGAGAAAATCCACAAACGATTTGGGCCGTCGATTTATCTGTAGTAATGTCACGAGAGGTCTGAGATTTCCCGGCAAATCTCAGACCTCGAGTGGCATTTATTAGGACTATTTCGTGAATAAAATAAAAATGTAAATAATAAATCCCTAAAATTCGATCACAAAATGTTAATAATTGTATATTAGGTAACGAATACTTAA
>JAJSOF020000021.1:21731488-21741488 GCA_025594305.2 Periplaneta americana
TGTTTTACAGGTTTGTTCAGTGTAGCCAATTTAGCGACTTTAACTCTTTTTCGATGACAATTTCTTTGAACTTTTATATTGCTTAAATAGGGATTTAGCGACCTTTTTAGCACCTCATAGTGAGAAAATTTAATCTTTCTTTGTTGATAATAAGAAATCTAGCCGACTTTCCAACTACTTTTTGGCGACTTCCCGCACACTCTGTTGGAGACACTGGTTTGTGTTGTGCGTTGTAAATAATGGCGGACAATAAGAAGGTTGACTGTTCTCCAAATTGTTATCATGTTATGGTGTTTGATACTGCTAAACATAATAAAGATTTATAAAACGACAATTTTCGTTTAGTAATACAGCTAATTGAAAATTTATGGATGTACCTATCACATCCATGAATAATTAATGGTTGTTATAAACATAATATAATTATAGGTTATGTTATTTGATACTGCTGAACACGATAAAACCTTATAAAATATAAGAATGTTTGTATATTAAGGCAAGAAATTGAAGAAAAAAAATATATATCTACCATATATATTAATAATAATGATTATTATTTTTGCACAATCTGCCACTCGTATACTTCAAACAGAAATGAAATAACTGAACTTGGATCATATAACTTAATCGGAGAAATTTCTTCAGTCAAAGTTGACTTTAGTTTAAGACAAATTAATCTCAGATTAGACTTTATACAACATAAAATTCCAAGTTCAGCTAGAACGAGGATCAATTTAACCTCTGATCTAAGATTAAATGGTTTATACAATCGGCCCTAAGTGTAGTAGGTTAGTCAACTTGACTTCCCTGTGTTATCGGATGTGGCGCCAATAACGTAATCAGCAGAACTACAATTTGTCGAATTCGCACTTCAACTAATGAACACTAATCCCGTCCATATTTCCGAGCTTGTAGGTCTAAGCCTGGTTAAATCTCTTGATGAAGTTCAACCCACCTCATATCGCATTTAAGCGTAATAAATGACTGACCGTCCGTAGATCCTACTTCTCTGTCATTCTTGCTACAAATTGCACCGGCTCTCCTGCAAGTTGCGGGAACTTAATCCCCTCGGGTCTCGGTTCAGCTCAGACGGTCGTCATGGAAACGAGAGAGAAAGTGAGAGAGAGAGAGAGATCTGTTCAATTTGAAAGGCCGTATTTATGACTATTTTACCACCTACAATTGTACGCATCCATGTAAATAATTACTGTTTTGTAATAAGTTCATTCATTCATTCATTCATTAAAAATAGGCTTAAGGACTTTACTAATAGACGATAATTATACACAGTATTTAAAGGGTGTAAATATGTTGTTATTGAAGTGTTGTATCAGTGAAGAATTATGTTGTGTCAGTGAAGTGTGTAGTGTAAGTGAAACGTGTTCTTGTCAGTGAAGCTTTATAGTTTATAGTGGCAGTGCAAAGTATTTGAACAATGAAATGTTTTTGAAGTGTTAGTGAAATCAGGATAGAATCAGTGAAATGTGTCGCAGTTCCAGTGCAGTGAGTGAGTTGACAGCGAAATGAGTGTAATGTTGAAAGGTACTTGTGCAGATATGAACATTTCATACTCGTGGGTTTTAGTTCGATCTTAGTTTTAAGATACAAATTAGATTTATTTCAAATGTTATTTTAAGTGATCGTTTCATTTAATTTAGGATATTCCCTGTTATTATTATTATTATTATTATTATTATTATTATTATTGTTAGTATTAATTATTAGTATTACTATTAATTGTATTTTTAATTAATAAATTTATTATTGTCATTATTGAGTGTAATTAGTTACCACTGCCACCGGGTATATACTCATTGCAGTGTGAATAAATACATACATACATACATACATACATACATACATACATACATACATACATACATACATACATACATACATACATACATACATACATACATACATACATACATACATACATACATACATACATACATACATACATACATTCATGCATTCATAGTTTTCTGCCCGAGGACAAGTCTTTCACTGCGAACCTACCATTTTCCAATCTTTCCTATTTTCTGCCTTCCCTTAGTCTCCGCATATGATCCACATATCTTGATGCCATCTATCATCTGATATCTTCTTCTGCCCCGAACTTATCTCCCGTTCACCATTCCTTCCAGTGCATTCTTCAGTAGGCCAGTGGCGACTCGTGATATTTTTTTGTATGTAGTAGGCCTATGTTTATGGTTGTGGAACTTGGACTCTCACTTTGAGAGAGGAACATAGGTTAAGGGTATATGTACGTGAACGACCACAAATATTATCAGAAAATGCAGGCTCTAAATTTCTAAAATGTCATAAGAAAATTAACTCACAATTGGACAAAAAATACGAGGTACCACGATAAGACATATTAGAACTTAAATATCTGATAAAAGTATAAAAAAGGTTACTAATAATATTTTAAAGCCAGTTTTATCAAAGTATGAAAAAAAAATCTGCATTTACATCATTTGGTAACCATAACATTGTTATGGTCTCTCTGACATCTTTAATATTTTTCCTAAATGTAATAAACACTTATTTCTGAAAAGTAGACTACTCTCAGACATGTAGAGTTGTTTATTTTAATATAATTCGTTTTTTATTTGTCCTATATAAAATATATTAAAATTTACATAATGTTTTCTGACTTAATTTTTCTATTTGCAAAGAAATGGACATTATTGTAGTCTACCTTTTGCATAAATGGATGTTAAATCAGTGTACAAAATTTCAGAATTCTATCTCTAATGGTTGTGGAGTTATGAAATAATATGTGGGAAAATGTTCAAATTTTGGAAAATTTAATTTAAAGTAAAAAGTGAATTCTAAAAAAATATTATTAGTAACCTTTTTTATACTTTTATCAGATATTTAAGTTCTAATAAGTCTCGTTGTGGTACCTTGTAATTTTTGTCCAATTGTGAGTTCATTTCCTTATAAAATTTTAGAAATTTAGAGCCTGCATTTTCTGATAATATTTGTGGTCGTTCACGTACATATATCCTTAAGGGTGTTTGAGAATAAGGTGCATAGGAAAATATTTGGAGCTAAGAGGGATGAAGTTACAGGAGAATGGAGAAAGTTACACAGCACAGAACTGCACACATTGTATCTTCACCTGACATAATTAGGAACATTAAATACAGACGTTTGAGATGGGCAGGGCATGTAGCACGTATGGGCGAATCCAGAAATGCAGATAGAGTGTTAGTTGGAAGGCCGGAGGGAAAAAGACCTTTGGGGAGGCCGAGACGTAGATGGGAAGATATTATTAAAATGGATTTGAGGGAGGTGAGATATGATGATAGAGACTGGATTAATCTTGCTCAGGATAGGGACCAATGGCGGGCTTATGTGAGGGCGGCAATGAACCTCCAGGTTTCTTAAAAGCCAGTAAGTAAGTAAGTAAGTATATAAGTAAGTAAGTAAGTAAGTAGGCCTATGTTAGCCTTTGACTCACCATTCTGGAACTTGCAATTTATTTGTAGTGA
This sequence comes from Periplaneta americana, assembly GCA_025594305.2. NCBI lineage: Eukaryota > Metazoa > Arthropoda > Insecta > Blattodea > Blattidae > Periplaneta > Periplaneta americana. The sequence continues at coordinate 21,734,992 of JAJSOF020000021.1, forward strand.
AGTTCCATTCTCTTCCTCATTTTGTTACGAAGATGGCTCCTAAGCTATTGTAATCCTCGATATTTACCGATGTTCCGTCGTACGTTTGCGCAATTAGATTCTTGCTATAGTTAAAATCTTCTAAATGATAAAATACATCTTCAGATAATCTTTCGGCTGTCCTGTCACCTGAAAGTCCTGTTAATGCTTGTATTTATTATAGCTTATTTGATTTATTTATATGAAATTTTGTTTTTTATTCATTTTATTTTTTATATTATACTTACTTACTTACTTAAAAATGGCTTTTAAGGAACCCGAAGGTTCATTGCCGCCCTCACATAAGCCCGCCATCGGTCCCTATCTTGTGTAAGATTAATCCAGTCTCTATCATCATATCCCACCTCCCTCAAATCCATTTTAATATTATCCTCCCATCTACGTCTCGGCCTCCCTAAAGGTCTTTTTCCCTCTGGTCTCCCAACTAACACTCTATATGCATTTCTGGATTCGCCCATACGTGCTACATGCCCTGCCCATCTCAAACGTCTGGATTTAATGTTCCTAATTATGTCAGGTGAAGAATACAATGCGTGCAGTTCTGCGTTGTGTAACTTTCTCCATTCTCCTGTAACTTCATCCCGCTTAGCCCCAAATATTTTCCTAAGCTCCTTATTCTCAAACACCCTTAACCTATGTTCCTTTCTCAGAGTGAGAGTCCAAGTTTCACAACCATACAGAAGAACCGGTAATATAACTGTTTCATAAATACTAACTTCCAGATTTTTGGACATCAAACTGGATGATAAGAGCTTCTCAACCGAATAATAACAGGCATTTCCCATATTTATTCTGCGTTTAATTTCCTCCCGGGTGTCATTTATATTTGTTACTGTTGCTCCAACATGTATTGTGGGTCCCTATCACCACAGCATGGCGCGTCCTCGGGTTGCGGATAGAGGAGACGGCCTCCAGATATGGAGGGTAGCTGCGAATATATTGAATAAGCAGTCGTGGACAGCCGATAAGGGGTGGTCCTCCAGCTTGGGGGTTGGGCGAAGGGCTAACAACACATCACCGTAAAAAACAGCTTGTTACGAATCCCTACAATTTTTTATATTATATCATTTTAAATTATTTATTATTTCGTTTATTCTGTTATTTTATAATGACCAATGAACTGCATTTAAGGAGGCCATAAGGGTACTTCAAAATTCTTATTGTAGTCTCTGAGAGGTTCTCCATCACCCAGACAGAAGGGTCGTAGTATTAGGATACGCGGTCATATCCTCAAACGCTGTTAAACTGAAGCCATACCTCGCCCTCCGCAACCTCCCCTGTCCACTAACTTCACTGTTTGAAATAGCGTTTGCTGTAAGATATTTGGATGGTTCCTCGGAAATTATTTCTGAGCTGTGCAATGGCGACAACTCACGTCAGAATGTGGAATCTTAAAGGAAATTAATACGTCGGGATGCATTGAAAATCAAAATCTGTAATTAAAATGTTTTCGCAGGAGTTAACATATATTTTCTATCCTCAGAGGCACGAAATTAAACTGTAGGATCATCCTCATATCCTTCATCGAGGAATAGTCACTGCAGTAGGCAGTTTCTGCTTAGCCAGTGACCCAACCAATTCCTTTTCTCTCCCTGATCAGTTTCAGCATCGTTCTTTCTTCACCGACTCTTTCCAACACAGATTCATTTCTTATTCTCTCTGTCCATTTCACACGCTCCATTCTTCTCTACATCAAGATTTCAAATTCTTCTAGTCGCTTATTTTAACTTCTTTGTAATGTCCATGTTTCTTTCCCATGCAATTCCATACTGCTCACAAAGGACTTCATTAGTCTCTTCCTTAGTTATTTTTCCAGAGGTCCGCAGAAGGTGCTCCTTTTCTATTAGAAGCTTCCTTTGCCATTGCTATCCTCCTCCTGACTTCTTTGCAGCAGCTCATGTTACTGCTTATACTACACCTCAAGTATTTGAAGCTGTCCACATGTTCTACTGCCTCGTTTAGAATTCGCAAGCTTACCTTCTTTATTTTTCTTCCGATATTCATTATCTTCGTCTTGTTTGCATTTATCTTCTGGAATCTGAATGTAGTTCCTACATTTCTGAGTCAGTATCTCTCGACACACGATTAAAAATCACTAATTTCTTTTCACAAACCTTTCTGCGTGAGAATCTGGTATCTTACATATAAATTACAGACTTTACATGTACTACCGTACTTTGCGATGTCTTACGCAGACTTCATTTTTGGACTCTTTGCAGCAAATTTTTTTGGATTCCCAACATCACATGTTTTTAGCATTCTCAACATCACAAGTTTTTAGCATTCCCAACAGCACATGTTTTATGACTCTCAAAAGCACATGTTTTAGGACCCCAACAGCACATGTTTTAGGAATTTCAACAACACATGTTTTATGACTCTCAACAACACACGTTTTATGACTCTCAACATTGCGTGTTTTAGGAGACTCAACAGCACATGTTTTAGTAATCTCAACAGCACTTGTTTTATGACTCTCAACAACACACGTTTTATGACTCTCAACATTGCGTGTTTTAGGAGACTCAACAGCACATGTTTTAGGAATCTCAACAGCACTTGCTTTAGGAATCTCAACAGCACTTGCTTTAGGACTCCCAACAGCACATGTTTTAGGAATCTCAACAGCACATGTTTTATGACTCTCAACAACACACGTTTTATGACTCGCAACATTGCTTGTTTTAGGACACTCAACAGCACATGTTTTAGGAATCTCAACAGCACTTGCTTTAGGACTCTCAACAGCACATGTTTTATGACTCAACAGCACATGTTTTATGACTCTCAACAGCACACGTTTTGTGACTCTCAACATTGCATGTTTTAGGAGACTCAACAGCACATGTTTTAGGTATCCCAACAGCACATGTTTTATGACTCCATTCAGCACATGTTTTATGACTCTCAAAATCACATGTTTTAGGACTCCCAACAGCACATGTTTTAGGAATCTCAACAGCATATGTTTTATGACTCTCAACAGCACACGTTTTGTGACTCTCAACATTGCATGTTTTAGGAGACTCAACAGCACATGTTTTAGATATCCCAACAGCACATGTTTTATGACTCCATTCAGCACATGTTTTATGACTCCATTCACCACATGTTTTATGACTCTCAAAAGCACATGTTTTAGGTCTCCCAACAGCACATGTTTTATGACTCTCAACAGCACATGTTTTATGACTCTCAAAAGCACATGTTTTAGGACTCCCAACAGCACATGTTTTAGGAATCTCAACAGCACATGTTTTATGACTCTCAACATTGTGTGTTTTAGGAGACTCAACAGCACATGTTTTAGCAATCTCAACAGCACTTGCTTTAGGAATCTCAACAGCACATGTTTTAGGAATCTCAACAGCACATGTTTTATGACTCTCAACAGCACATGTTTTAGCAATCTCAACAGCACTTGCTTTAGGAATTTCAACAGCACATGTTTTAGGAATCTCAACAGCACTTGCTTTAGGAATCTCAACAGCACATGTTTTATGACTCTCAACATTGTGTGTTTTAGGAGACTCAACATTGCTTGTTTTAGGAGACTCAACAGCACATGTTTTAGGAATCTCAACAGCACTTGCTTTAGGACTCTCAACAGCACATGTTTTAAGTATCCCAACATCACATGTTTTATGACTCCATTCAGCAAATGTTTTAGGACATTCAAAAGCAAGTGTTTTTAGATCTATCGTCAGCACATGTTTTGTCACCAACGGTTAGCAGCACGTTTCTTTACTCTTTCCAGCACTCGTCTTTAGACTCTCAGATTGGATGTTCTGGATTCTGTGGTTAACATCGGAACATATGATTGAACCGAAATGATCAAATTCCTTTTTCTGTTCCAATATTTCCTCTTTATATTCGATACTCTAGGCCAGGGGTCGTCAGCACAGAGCACGCTGGGGCTAGTCTCTCTTGCCCGCGGAAAACGCAGTGCACTAGGGTGCTCTCGTAGCTGCTAGCGGGTATGCTCTCTGTCTCTCCCTGTTGCACGACGGTGCGCACGGGACGGTACCGCGTACCCATTGCAGATTTCAGCGAGTGCTGACGACCACTGCTCTAGGCCCTACTTGCTTTTTTCCCATTTACCTTTTACAAATGTATTTCTCTATTCCATCACAGCATGCTAAAGACATTCATTTTCCGAATTTAACACTTGTTATCCGAATAGGCGTCCACTAAGGTGTGAATTTAAATTAACCTCAGTCTCAATATTTTTCTTTTTGCTCTCCTTTTTTGCATTGATCTCTGTGATATCTCTGACTGAAAATCCATGCGTTGAATTCTCAGACTCATCTCTACTTCTTCGGGAGTTTCACACATAATTGATCTGTTAACGGTCGCAATACAGAAAAACTTCCGTTCGTCCCTCAGTACAGGAAAAATGACGTCTCATTAACATTTTAGTTTAGTAGTATATGCCCTTCGTTACAAAATTCCGCGAAAATAAAGACGTTGGTGAATAAAAAAAGAGATAAAATTATGGAAGCTAATTCTTTAGCAAGTTCCCAGGGCGGTAGACCCACCCACCGTGTTTACTCGCGTCTCCCGCCACACCTGGGCTTCCACACGGGGGCAGATTTATGTTCGGTCTAATGAACGACGCGGTTCTCCGCTTCGACGCAGATCTCGGCGAACTCCATAATAAAAACCTGATCCGTGACAACACCTGCTACAGGCACCACTGCTGGTGCTGGTGATAGCGGTGATTATGTTCATGCCAATAATTACATATGTCCAATAAATGTGCATGTATTGAATATTAATCATCAATGCTAAGCGAAAGAAAATACTCAGCCACCAATGTCCCTCTGCGATGCGATAAGTTACTGAACATTTCGTGCAGTTACGTACATAATTATTTCACGACTCGTCCGCTTTGTACGTGAACACGTGTTGCATTGTTGCGATTTTTATTTGCTTGTATTTGAGGCGTCTAGAATCAAAACCCGCCATGTCCATCGAAGAAAAAAAATGAGATAAAGTTATTTTTCTGTGAATCTTCGCATGCCCAATCCGATGCTGGCATAATTTTCTGAAATATATGCTGATTCCTCTGAAAATGCTGGACAAAAGTTAGGGTTAGTTTCAATATCCGCTAGATCCAACTGAATTTCGGCCATTGTTATTTTCAAAAACCTCCAAGTCCCTTTCTGCCAATCAGGTTGTGGGACTTCTTTACCCAGCATTCCTCAGCTGTGCGATGTTGATTTATTATTTGTGTGGTTAAGCTCTTATTAAGTTTAATTTCTTCTCTAATAATATTCAGTGAAATGGTGGATAGAATGAGCAGTGAGTTACAAAAATGTTCTTACCAATTAATAATTAATTACATAATTTTGTCGGTACTCCTCTTGTGCCCTCCTGCTATACCAGCTTGTAATCATGCTGTTGGCAGTAAATGGAAATCCAACAGTTTAAGTTTGTTGGCCATAAAGAAGTTCCATTCCGTTTTCTACTCTTCATCAGATAATCAACAATAAGACAATTTTATTACTGCACAAAATAAAAATACGACTATGATTGGAATGTGCTCTAAATGGCCACTCACTGAAGCCACTCACAATAGTAAATTGTGAATGTTCCCATTTAAATACATTTATTTTAACATTATTTCCGTTTTCGTTCTCGTTTTTTTCCGTTCCCGGTTTATTGTGAACCAGCCTTAAAGAGGTCAACGAGCTTAGCCTACATGAGCTGCTTCCCGCCTGCCTTCATGGATACAACTTTGCAATCTGTTGCATCGTTCAGTGTCTTGAAAGTAGTGGTTTTTAAATTAAATTTACACGAAAACCGTCCACGCTATTGAAATACGCCAGAGAGATAAATGATTCTTCATTAGATTTTCTATCGATACGGACAAAAATCACGATCCTACTCATAATAGTTACTGAATAAGAGGGTGTTAAGCATTTGGGGAAAAAACTTTTTTTCTGAGAAAATTACGAACTTTATTACACTTTATGCTCGACCATGCCGAAATGTAGTAATTATACACCTGGTAGAGCACTTTAATGGACCTCATTAAAGTACACCTATTCATTAAAGTTCAGGTGTTCCACCAATCAGACAACACCATTGTAGCAATATGAAAGCGCAAGTATCGATTATTCTCGGATATGCAATCGAAAGACAACTAGCGAAACGTCACGGAGGCTGGAAATCCAATACTGTCGCAGAAGGTTATGTTCTGTTACTATAATAATTAGCGTTAATTGTAAATAATATTGAAATAAATTCAATTTGTCATCTCGTTTTTCAATGTCTAAATCAGTTTCAAGGTTATATCAAGATTAATCTTTATTTTACTCTCTAGATTATAATATATCAAGGTCAATGACATTTGTTTCTCGGAAAAAATCAATACTTTCGCGTCTGCGCACATCTCACAATTTACGAGATATTGCACAAGGTCAGTTCCGCTCCCCAGTCAGATAAGAATAACA
>JAJSOF020000021.1:21746488-21853988 GCA_025594305.2 Periplaneta americana
GATTATTTCCAAAAATAACCGCACTTAAGCCCTTTTAAGACTACAGTCCAAACTGAGAACAAGGGACTATTTAAACATAAGACCTTTTTGATGACAAAATAAATGGGAAATATAAATTACAAGGAATATCAAAACAGGTCTTAAACAAGATAGGACTGTTTACCTGGTCCTTAAAGTTTTAAAATATAAGGACATCAGTACGTGATAAAATAGCTAAAATACAAGTTAGACCTTTTTAATAGGAAAGCGTGGAAAGTAAACATGTGATGGTTTGTAAGGAATAAAGTATTAAATATTCTTAAGTCCTTTATTCTGTGTGTGCTCGATTCAAAAAGTACTTAGGACATTTGGTAACGCTGTATAAATCCAGTCAGGAGTCTTATTTGACTTTAACCGTTTTACGAGATTGTAGAGAATTGTTTCCGCTTTCAGAATATTTAAAAATCCAATTTTCACAAAAAAAAAATAATAACTTAAGACCTTTTTCCTCCCGGCCACAGAATTGTTTCTAGAATTTAAAGTCTTGAAAATATATCAAATTTATATAAATGAATTGAAGGGTTGAGAACCATAGTGGGCCAAGCGCCATTTACTAAAACCGTACAAAACAAGGGTTAAAATGTAGTTATCATAATTCAATGGAAACATGGGCTATAGCAAGTAATATAAAGTATACACATTCAAACTAAATGATATGTCAATCTTCATTAAACTATGGTATTGACTTAACTTTAACTCTTGCTTTCTCCGTTTTTAATAAATGGCGCTTGGCCCACTATGGCTCTGAACCCTTCAATTATTAAAGTTTATACATAAAAATCGCACATATTTCAGGCCATGTATTCACAAACCAAAGCCAAAGGCATGGATACAATACATTTGTTTGAACCCAAATGTTTAACGAGTACTGCTTTCAACCATAGTATATTATTTACCATTTTAATCAATCCATAACTTAGATGGCCATGAAATTATTACAATGTTTGGTTGCAAGGCAGCATCCACAAACAATGATATTTAGTAAACAAAATGGAGCGCTGGTCTTCTGCACATTTTCAGTTGTGTGGCAACGTCAACAAACAGAACATGAGATCCTGGAGTGATGTGAATTCTCTGAAGCTTCATCAGAAACCTTTCCACATTCAAAAGGTAACGGTTTGGTGCGGATTTACTTCATTCGAGATAATTGATCCCTGTTTTTTTTGAAGATCAAAATGGGAACACAGTTACTGTAACGTCAGGCCGTTAGGTTTCCATGTTGAATGAGTTCGTGTTTCCACAGCTACAAAATTTCAATGTTCACCAAGTATCTTTTTACTTTCATCAAGACGATGTGATCCATTTTGTCAATCATTTGGAGAAGTCTAAGTATATTTATGTATATCCTTATGGGGGAATGTTGCACTTTTGGCAATTAAAGTTTTTGATGTGGCAAAGTTGACTAACTTATCATTATCATTACTAGTTACGTGTAGTCTCTCTTTTTCAATATTTGGTTTAAAAATATCCTCCCGTCCTACTTTAGGATTGAAATTCCGCAATAAAATTCTCATGTGATATCTAGATAACTGATCAAAACTATGTTCCAAACATTTTTACTATGTACTGTATGAATAATTTTATCAAATACGAAGATTCGTATGAAATATAAAGTTTTTTTATGAAATTCGAAGATTTTATGAAATACGAAGATTTTTATTAAATATGAAGATTTTTTATGAACTATGAAGATTTTTATGAAATATGAAGATTTTTATGAAGTACGAAGGTATTTACTAAGCACGAATATTTTTATGAAATACGAAGATTTTTATTAAACACTCAGATTTTTACCAAGTACGAACATTTTTATGAAATACGGAGATTTTTACTAAGTACGATTATTTTTATGAAATACGGAGATTTTTACTAAGTATGAGTATTTTTATGAAATACAAAGGTTATGATTAAACACTAAGGGTGGTATTCATAGACATTTCGCAGCACGCGCTACGAGCGTACTAAGCTAGCCTCGGCTATCCACTGGTTATTTGTACAGAATTCAAATCTTATCCTATCGCTAACACTGGTTTATGAATACGAAAAACGCTGATCATCCACCGAAAGCCCGCGCTAAAAATGTCTATGAATATAGCCCTCAGATTTTTACTAAGCACGAACATTTTTATGAAAATAGGAGATTTTTATTAAGTATGAGTATTTTCATGAAATACGGAGATTTTTACGAAGTATGAGTATTTTTATGAAATACGGAGTTTTTTACGAAGTATGAGTATTTTTATGAAATACGGAGATTTTTACCTTATACTGCTTGTTTGAGGCTTGAAAGTAATGTAATTTTCCCTAAGATAGGTTACTAGCCTTATCGTTAGGTAGTCCAGTAGTGGGGCTGCCACTTTTAGCCTCTGGACAGGCTTAGAGGACATCGTCGACCAGGAAGACCTTTAAGAAGACTGCTAGATGGGGCCGAAACAGGTCTACAGAGGCCTAATTCGTGAAGGATGATGATGATGACGGAGATTTTTACGAAGTATGAGTATTTTTATAAAATACGGAGTTTTTTACTAAGTATGAGTATTTTTATAAAATACGGAGTTTTTTTACTAAGTATGTGTATTTTTATGAAATACGAAGATTTTTATTAAACACTCAGATTTTTACTAAATACGAACATTTTTATGAAATACGAAGATTTTTACTAAGCATGAGTATTTTTATGAAATACGAAGATATTTCTGAAATATTAAAATTTTACTTAACATTATGAAAATAACCTTGGACTCTCACTCTGAGAGAGGAACATAGGTTAAGGGTGTTTGAGAATAAGGTGCTTAGAAAAATATTTGGGGCTAAGCGGGACGAAGTTACAGGAGAATGGAGAAATTCACACAACACAGAACTGCACGCATTGTATTCTTCACCTAACATAATCAGGAACTTAAAATCCAGATGTTTGAGATGGGCAGGGCATGTAGCACGTATGGGCGAATCCAGAAATGCATATAGAGTGTTAGTTGGGAGACCGGAGGGAAAAAGACCTTTAGGGAGGCCGAGACGTAGATGGGAGGATAATATTAAAATGGATTTGAGGGAGGTGGGGTGTGATGATAGAGACTGGATTAATCTTGCACAGGATAGGGACCGATGGCGAGCTTATGTGAGGGCGGCAATGAACCTTCGGGTTCCTTAAAAGCCATTTGTAAGTAAGTAATATGAAAATAACATTTTTGGCATTGATTGCATTCTACATACCGTGAAACGTGGAAATGCTTGTTCTCATGTCGTTAGCAGCAATGGTTTAGATATTTAGAATATAAAATTTTTTACTTTGCCTGTCATTATACTTCGTTCCATAATGTCTGACAGGAGATGTAAACATTACCGGCAGACGAGGAGAGATGTATAATTGCTATTCAACCAATAGCAGAGGGCTCATTCCACGCTTGACTTGAAGTTGGGCGATCTAAAGCGTTATACCCCCGCTTAACTTCAAGATAAGGGTGGAATGAGACCTTTGCCAATGGTTGAATAGCAATTATACACCTCTCCTCCTCTACCGGCAATGTTTACTCCTCCTGTCAGACATTATGGAACGAAGTGTATTTACGACATTCCCCTTTGAAGTCTGACAGTTTCGGAATGTCAATTGCAACGTGCTAAGAAGAGTGAATTTCTTCGAAATGCATAAATGCTGCAATGAGAATGTATGTTTCACCTTTGTGAAATGATTTTTAAATGAAAAGGCTAACTGTGATATTGCCCTTGAAAATATTCCAGTCTAATTAATTTATTAATTATGTACTGACTCATAAATAGTCATAACCATGAGAAAACATTGACATTCACGAGCATCGAACTGCTTGAAGACTTGCAGGCGCACAGTGGAAAAACACCTTCGCCTTGCACAACTTAAAGTTCCTCATAGTCTCTGAGGACTCGTAAATGCTCTCGGAGGGAAACGTCCTTGTTTTCTAGATATGAGCAGCAGTGAATGAGGGATGGGGCGTCACAGCTGTGATTGAGGGCTTGCACACTCCACCCTCGAACAGGTGGTTCAGAAATGCCACTCACTTGGAAAGGTCGTCCCGTTGAATACGTTAATGTTCCTCATGGAAACTTAATTTAATATTTCGGAATATGTATGATAAGAACTTTCTTGTGTTAAATTTTATCGTACCTTGTTAACATGTTTCGACCTATTTTGGGTCATCTTCAGAACTGGTCGTTGTTGGTCTTGGCGCCTCTTGTTTCCTGCGAGGGTGCGTTCGTAGTGTAGAGTCAAAGAGTGTATGTGTTTTGAAATTGAGTTGTGTGTTGAGAATTTCATTTGGATGTGTTTTCGTGTGTCTGTATATTTCATATTTTTCTAATGTGTTGAGTTTCTGGCTTTTTGGTTGGATGTACAGTATTTCCATGTCTGTGTTGATGTCTCTATAGGTGTGGTTGGCATTTGTGATGTGTTCTGCATATGTGGAGGTGTTTTGTAATTTTGTTATGGCTGTGATGTGTTCTTTGTTACGTGTTTGAAATGATCTGCCTGTCTGTCCTATGTAGAAGTTGTTGCAGGTGTTACATTTGAGTTTGTATATGCCTGTGTGGTTGTATTTGTTTGTTTGTGTTGTGTGTTGAGATGTTTTTGTAGAGTGTTATTTGTTCTGTATGCGATGTTGTAATTTAATTTCTTGAATGAGGTTGCAATTTTATGTGTGTTTTTGTTTTCGTATGTTAGTGTGATGTATTTTTTGTGTTCTTTTGTTTGTGTTGTATTCTTCTGTTTTTTTGTGGTTTTGTTTTGTCTTACGTATTATGTTGTCTATTATGTTAGGGTTGTATCCGTTTTCTTGTGCTATGTATTTGATTGTGTTTAGTTCTTCTTTGTAATCCTGTTGGTTCATTGGTATGTTGAGTAGTCTGTGTACCATTGTTCGGAATACAGCTTGTTTGTGTTGTGTTGAGTGGTTGGATGTGTTGTGTATGTGTGTTGTTGTGGGTTTTCTGTATACTTTGAGTGTGGGTTAATTTAATAGTCTGTAGCAGTATGAGAACGCTGTATCAACTACTAGGTTCTTTAGCGAGATGGTATTTGGCGAGATAAAGCCAAGGATTCATCATAGATTACCTGACATTGTCTTATAGTTGAGGAAAACCTCGGAAAGAAGCCACCAGGTAATCAGTTCAAGCGTGGATTAAACCCACGCCCTAGCGCAACTCCGGATCAGCAGGGATTTTTTTTTGTTGTTGTTGAAAGGAGGTAATAACTGTCTGAAAGTTATTTTCCTAAATGTAATACAATTAAAATTAAGAAATATGAATGGTAAAGTAAGTCTAGCTCCTTCAGATGCCAAGAAAGGAGACAGAACTCCATGCTTTCATGGTCTCGACATTATAATGAGGCGTTATGGTCGGCACAATATCCCGTCCGCCTTTATCCCGCCGAAAAGATTTGGTAGGTACTCAATTCGACGGAGGGCGTTCTGCAAGTCTAAGCAAAGAGGAAAATCTCGCAACCGCCTGGGATTGAATCCGGACCTTCAGCCCGTAGCTAGTTTCTCTAGCAACTGATGAACGAATGTTTTTATTGATTGTCAATTTATATTAAATGTTTTCTCTCTCTCTCTCTCTTTTTTTTTTTTTTTGCTCTTGTGTGTTATTTTATCGATTTGAATTAAGTTACTTGCTGTATTTAGTAAACTGTCCTTGTAAATTTTATGTTATATTATTGGCTAAGACCACACCGTACACGAGCCTGGCTCTTACGGTAGTGGCTAGAAACATTTTTGTTTTATAATTTTAATTTGTACTCACAGGTAGCTAGTTAACTAAATTAAATAAATAATAGGCACGTATGCTCTAAAAAAAAGGTAGGCCTAATGAAGTGAATATTAAGTGAATATAAAATTAAATTTTTTCTGTAAGTTGGAAGACAAATGGTTTCGCTATCTAAAATCAACCATCATTTTCAGTTCATTATCAACACTCGATCGAGAAGTGAACCTTTCGAAGCATCAGTTCGAAATACCTTTTTAGAAACTTCCACTCTTATGCGTATGAATATGATAGAGAATGCAATTTAAGTGTTGTAGTATTAATGATTATTACTTTTTTCTTTACTGCCGTCACGTTTTGAAGTTGTGTTTACATTCAGTACTTCTTCCCCTACCCACTGCTATTCTAGTAATTATGTATACAAGACACACAGATAGATATTCCTATAAGCAGTGGCGTGCCAATGCACCTTTGAAATGTTGGCATACATCGTAAACTAGTTCTAATTTGTGATGATGGCGTAGCTGCGACTCTAGCATGAACACCACTGAAAACCGGATTACACAATTCAGACGAGTCAAACCGCACGTGCACGGGAGGGGTGGGAAAAGAAGATGTAGTTTCGTTGTGAGTGCGATTATATATGAAGAGTCCACTGCAAGAATGATGGATGTCACTTTCTTGTCGAAAATGAACCAAGACTGTCAATGCATAGCTTAAGACATATAGAATGTACATAGAGAGTTATATGGCATTAACACTGATAGTCATTGTCCAGTAATGATCGGAAAATCACAGTTAAGCTTTGAGCGCTAAGCATTTCAAACTTTCAATTGCTTCTCCTGCAAAATGTATTCCAAATGACATCCATCATTCTTGCAGTGGACTCTTCATATCTGTACAAGTATTTATAATGAAATTATGAATTGGTTTGTTGAAGAGCCAATAGCATGTGTTAAGACTAGCATATATGACCGTGAAACGAGTAGGCTCGAGTTAAAATCCTGCTTGGTACAAGCTACCTGATTGAGGTTTTTCCCCAGGTTTTCCCTCAACCAATTGTTAGAGAATTACTGGGTAAATTTCGGCGTTGGACCTCGGACTCATTTCGCCATCATAATTACACTTCCCCTATTTCATCATCATCATCATCATCATCGTCATCATCATCATCATCATCATCATCATCATCATCATCTCTTTCCCATATTTCGGACTTGGGTCTGCAAGATCTTAAGAGTCTAAAAACTTATCTTTTAGTAGGAGAAGCAGAAGGAACTTTCCTTTACGGTATCTTATAATGCCTACAAAAAATGTTATGCAAATGCATGAACTTTCGGGCCTAATGATGTCTGTAACGATAATTTACTAAGGTATTATTATCATTACGATGCATTTTTGAGGTTGAGGTTTTTTAGCCCGTAATGTGCAGCAACCAGCAGTAGAAAGTAGTGACAAAAAGTTGCCTCTGGAAAAGACGTTAGCTGGGAGTGAAGACATTTCCTTAGTACCACCTCGTTGCGGAATATACCAGCCAGATGAGACATTCGTTTCACTCCATCTTGCCTCTCTTCAAATTTATTTCTAATCTACACGCAACTTAATGTTGACTCATGGCCCTAATTTAATAGTGATGACACAACGTATCAAAAGACCCAGCCCTGAAGAAGAAGAAGAAGAAGAAGAAGAAGAAGAAGAAGAAGAAGAATTTCTTCATTTAACAGCTTTTATTGAGTTGTTCTCGTATTACTGTATATTGGTATGTTCTTGGGACAAAATGGTCTGTTTTGACTCATTCACTGCCTGCAGAGAGCGAAAGGCTGGAATATTGATATCATTGCATGAGACCTTATTCAAGGTCACATTTTAGCGTTAACTTATTTAGGTAAACGATCGGCTTTATGTCCTTGGAAACGTCCCAATTCAATACAAAACTACCTTCCCGCGTTTGGGTCCACGCAAGAAAGTATGTCTGTTTTATCAACAGTAATCTCACTAGAGGGTTTGATTTATCTAGACAAAATCAAAACTCGAGTGAGACTTATATGATTATTACACGATTAGAAGAAAGTAGGCTATATAAAGATTAGAAGTAACGAAGTACTCCATTACAATAAAATATTAATTGGTTTACGAAAATACAACTGTCTTCAAATGTATTATTGTACCATCTCAACATTACGCTAGATGGCAGTAGTGTTATATCATTATGTTTTCTTGTTATCAGTTGTGCCAACTATGGAATCTTCATTGAGCTCTGTGGACGGTTACTAGACAAGATGGCTTTGTTGATTCAGTTTCATTTTTATTAAAACATTTGCAGTCTCCACTTCAATCATCCTGATCCCAGTAATCAACGTCACTTGACAGATGACTTTCAATAAATCTTAGTATTAAACAATCTCTGATACGTGACTATCCATAATATCATATAGCAGAAGCTATAACAAACATAACCTAAATAATATAAACAAGTGTTAGAAAAGTTTTAATTAGGGATGATGAAATGAACAAGAAACGTTTCAATTAACGATGATGAAATAAAAAATAAACTTGAATAATTTTAAAAGAAACAATTATTGAAAGCACAATTTTCAAATTTGAATGTTTCAGTGGTTGGTGGTTCAGTTGATGTTATATTGGACGTGTGCGTGAAAGAAGTGAACTCGTTGATGTACATGGTGTATCCCTCAACTTATTCAGGATTTCCGAATGGTGCTCTTCATATATGACCAGTGATCTTTATTAATTCTTGTTCTTGAATGCCAATGCGAGTCATATTTGAAAGTGCTGTGCATTGACTGGAGTGGTTTGTAATTTTCTGTTTTTTGACGCCCAGACCATTGCAGTTTGAAATGTTGGCAAACAAAGAAACAAATGCTAGGTTAGTGATAAAAATAAACAAATGCTAGGGACGCGATAAAATTAAACAAATGCTAGGGACGCGATAAAATTGTGCGATAAGAAGCCATGATTGGTTGAAAGACGTCCTTTCGTACCGTTTTATTGGTCAAAAGTAGTGTGACGTAGTAAAAGTGTAATAGTCTACAGTAATCTCGCTATCCAGACAAAATCAAATCTCAAGTGGGATTTAATTACTATGTCACGATGAGAAGAAAGTACATAAAGAATAAACGAAATAAAGTACTCTAATATAATGAAATATTAATCCACTTACTAAAATACTAAACGGTCTTGAAAATGTATTTTTGTATCGTCTCATCATTACAAATATCCCGCTAGATGGCAGTAGTTTGTTATGATGAGTTGTTTTCTTGTTCCCAGTTGTGCCAACTATACAATCTTCATTGAACTCTATGTAGGATTATGTTGATTCAATTTCATTTATTAAACAATCTCTGCTACGTTCCTGTTGTGATTTTGTTACTGAACAAAAACAAGTGTACCAACTCTAATTTGAGTGTGCTGATTACAGATGTGAAGTCCGTTTTTTTCTTACCACATCACAATTTTAAAATAATAATATTTTTAATTATGATATGTGACGCTACGTTCAGATCAAAACTGAGTGCTCTTGAACTCGAAGCTTGAGACACATTTGTACTAGTGTCAACTAGGTTTTTAGGAAATTATCGAGCTGATAATTATGCTGAGCTAGTACTGTATATAACATGCTTAGAGCATTTCAGATTCTAGGTTGTCGCATGTCTTTAAAAATGCACTTTCTTCATTCACACCTTGACTTTTTTCCATCAAATCTCGGCGAACATGATTGAGAGGTTCCATCAGGACATATCAACGATCGAATCCAGGTGTCAGGGTCAATACGGTCGGAGCATGATGGGTGATTTCTGCTGGTTCCTACAGCGATCAACCACATGCGAACATAAGCGGAAAAGCAAAGGTCTCAAGCACTTTTAACAGAGTTTTTAGTGCTTAGTACATATTTTAAGCGTATATCTTCTTATAAATTTATATAAAATAACTAGTGGTTTGTGCAGCAAATGCCGCAAACTAAGTCCATTAGACGTTCAAATAAAATTTTTCACATTTATTTTCAATGAAGTATACCAACATTTTGAAAGTTATTTGCTTCCATAATAATGAAACATATTCCCTCTGAATGGTTTTTTTATGCCAAATATTTTTTGTTGAACCTATCCACCTTCAGTTTTTGAGTTTCAATGCGAAAACACAAGTAACAATGTCAGGACGATCAGTGGGTTTTTCATGTTGGAGTAAATTAATAGCTATTTCAGGTCATTGCGGATTGTAGGTGAAAGTTAAAAAAAAAATGTCAGGTTTGCTATGCTTCCGAACAATAGACATAGCATCTTGGTGTAGCTGCTGCATGTAGAGGGTAAAATCATTTTATCCTGCTAAGAGATCTTGCTGAAATGATCGGGAGACTACAAAATTTTGTAGGCCTCTTATTTCATCAGTAAGTAATACCTTTCCTTAGGAACTGTAATTTTTGCGCTCTCTCGAGCCAATACTGAAGAGAATGACGCATGTACATATCTACACCACATCGCCATTAAGTATATGAAAAAGTCCCAACCCCACTTGATTAATAACTATAAAAATATTTGATTTTTAATAACATTATTATCTTACGTAAGTTTTTAGTTTATATATAGTAGCCACTACTCAGTAAATTATAGAAATGATGATCTAATTTAAGATATTCTCTACAGCTATTTATATAATCCCAAAACGTTTCACTTTCATATCATCAATATAGCATTAATACGTACAATTAATGAAAAATAGTCATACCATGGCATTAAGTATAATAATATTTCATTTCTAATGGTAATAATGTCATCAAACCACCTCAAGTTTTGTAGATTTTAATATCCAATTCACAGCTGTACTCAGAAAATTACACACCCCAGAATCAGACCTGTAAATTATTTTTAGCAAGTCTTGAAGTTTTTAATAATCAATTGAATTTGAACTTTAAATATGTCAGCAATCCTGCCTTCGTGTAATAGCCTATTGTTTATTGAAGTGCGTGTTTTGTTTTATTCTGAAATCACGGCCGTGCTGAAATGCAATTAGTTCTCAAAACTGACGAAAGTTGGATTTTGGAAAATAAGAAAATGATGTAGGAAAATTGACATTTCACTGAAAACTACCATTTTTCTGAAAAATTTAGGTTCCAAGCTTCAAAATGAGGGGTCAGTTATTAAAATCCGTTCAGCCGTTTTCCCGTAATTTCCATTACCAGTTCAAATTATATATATAGATATAATATAACAATTTACAAAGAATATAGTATAAACTAAGCTCAATTTATATCTCAGACTTTACGGTACAGGTATGTACTGAATAGTAAGATTTAGAATTAATGTTACAGTCCCACAACTCAAAAAACCTGACGTGCTACGATGAATCTGATTATAGATCTGGAATCAGCGCATCCATTTCTGTATACAACACTTGAAATTTCCTCAGTAGCAGACAAAAAGTTTTTTTTCTTTTGTAGGCCAGTGTAATCATTAGAAGGCATGTGTCATCATTATTATGCTAATATTTTCTACTTTCTCTTTGCACGAAGTACAGAGAAAGTACACTGCATATCCGCAAAACGATGATTTATATATTCCCCCAATACCAAAAGTAGTTGTTTTGTTTGTAGTCTTTATGTGAGCCAGTGAATAGACTTTTGTTCCAAACGTGTGGTACTGAACGTTTTTCAATCCATGCCCACTTTGAGTGACCTGACATGCTTTGTGTCCACCGTTCACAGCTAACCATGAGTTGATATTGTTGCTAGCTAGCGGAATTATTGCAATCGTGCATGACATGTGTTTATAACCTTTTGTCAGATTTTTCCAAACGTTATGCAGTAATGCGTCGAGCATTCGGTTCCCAGAACCAATCAATTTAAATGTGAACAACATAAAATTATATTTCGTGTACATTTTATTATAAACTTTGTATTCAGAACTAGTTTGCGGTTTACACAAGCTTTCAAGCCTTTTTTAACGCTTTCTATCGTATCTTTCACGTAATTTGCGGGTACATAACTCCAAATAATAAATATTATTCTAAAATTTTGGACGTAGTGATTAGAAACACTATTCTCCTACCATTTTAATAATGAATATTACGATAAGCAGAAGCGTAATGTAGTTCCCATAATAATAATAATAATCATCATAATGATTATAATAATAATGATAATAATGACGATGACGTAATGATTTTGGTAGATACTTTAGTGTTATAGGATTTAGACAGTGAATGTCCTCCTGTTCATCGACTCTAAAAATGTCAGATTTGTTCAAAATTTTAGTAAATAATGTTTTTGCTTCTTCTGGAAGCTCATTTCTTCCAGTTTTCAAAAATATATACAGTGGAACTCAACAAATAGACACAGCAATGGTCCGTGTGCGAGACGAGGTACGAACTCTGTCTTTCTACGGAGTACTGCGGACATTGGTAAACATAAGGGCTGTACAATGTTTTTTATGGCGTGCGGACCGAAACATAAATAATTAACGTACATAACTTTAAATAATATATTGTAGTATATGCAAAATATATAACAAAGCAAATCCGTGATTAAGTATAATATATACGTGATACATTTGAAACATAAAACAAACTTCTGGAGGAAAAACTCTCTAAATGTATCTACATATAGGGATTTCATTTCAAAACATTCCACTCTAAATAATTAGTTATTTAAATTGAATTCAATTTAAACAAAAAACACGTACATTTAGATATTGAGGGAGAAGTCTGAAACCAGGCTTAATTGCATTTTAGATGTCACCCCCACCCCCAGCCACCCACACTTTGAAATTTCAAATGGCACCCCTATATTTTATACTTAAATATGAAAGAGCATTCAATTGTTTATACACCTCATTCGTTTTCGTATCTTTTCTATGGTCGTCTGGCAACCTGGATTGTTGTTATTGTTGGTTACAGCTGAAGAGAATAAAGCTACAAAAACTTATTGAGCATTTCATGTAATAGTTGTGCCTGTATGA
Organism: Periplaneta americana; assembly: GCA_025594305.2. Classification (NCBI taxonomy): domain Eukaryota; kingdom Metazoa; phylum Arthropoda; class Insecta; order Blattodea; family Blattidae; genus Periplaneta; species Periplaneta americana. Next base: position 21,759,223 of record JAJSOF020000021.1, read on the forward strand.
ATTTAAATACTATTATAGTCACAATCATGCCATGGTATGAAAGAAAAATTTCGCAACCTCGAGCGGGAATCAAACCTGCGACTTCCTGTTCTCCGGTCAGGCGCTCTACCACTGAGCTATCGAGTTCGTCTCACGCCAAAGGCTTGGAATTATCCTTTCATACTGGCGACTCTGTTATAGAGTACTGTCCATAGCGTCTGATCTAGTCAGCACTGAGTTGTGTCTGTATATTAAATTATTTTAAAATGGTGTATACTCTTCAAGAGAGAACATAAATCATCCTTATTGATTAAATTTAGGAAATTACACAAAATAAGCTGTGTTTTCATCCTACAATTAACTGATAATAACAAAGCTTCTTATAATCACTACAGAATACGTCGTATTTAGATGAATTTTGTTTTATTCCATTCACTGTTCTGATCGAAATGTCAAATTCCTGAGCTATGGCTCTGATTGATTCACTTTTATAAACCGTTCCAATACTTTTAACTTCTGCTTCAACATAAGTACACATTTTTTGTTCCCCGCCTTGCTGTCAACGTGTACGATATCTGCACACTACTGCACTGGTTCAACAGGTTAGCCCTGTGCAGCACGGGACAGGATGCGTTGACTTATCTTGTATCGTGAAGTATACGAGAGTGATCGTCTTTTTGTGGAGTTGCACTGTAACTTGTACCCATTATCTCAATAATTTCACAATTACTTGGACATTTATAATATAACTGCACTGTACTTTCTATACCTTACGCCATCTTCAGTGTCTGTTTTCTTCTATTTCATATTTTCCGACATTTATTATCCTTCCGACGGAAAAAAGTAGACTTCCAGTTGGGCAGAAGACTTCATTGAGGTGCCAAATTGGAGCTTAAACTTGTAGCTATGTTGTAGACTAAAAATATTATTTTAAATCGATTATAATTATTTTATGTCATACATATGCAAAGAGGTGGAAAAATTCAAATATCTTGGAGCAACAGTATTATATACAGGGACATCAATTTATTTTTACTTCAATTTTTATTGTACCTGAGTTTTTGAGTGTACTTCACTCCCACCCCTTCTACTAATGAAGTTCAACCGTTCTCCACACAGATCCAAGACCTCATATACAGTTATACTAGCCTTACGGTCGTAGTAAACAGTACGTTCCAAAAATATGTTCGCATTTTCCAGTGACAAAAGAGCTTTCAATATTGAATCATTTTCGCACAGGTACTGTCATCCATTTGCCTACGTCGTATCCCGGTTTCCCCCTTACTTACTTACAAATGGCTTTTAAGGAACCCGAAGGTTCATTCCCGCCCTCACATAAGCCCGCCAGCGGTCCCTATCCTGTGCAAGATTAATCCAGTCTCTATCATCATACACCACCTCCCTCAAATCCATTTTAATATTATCCTCCCATCTACGTCTCGGCCTCCCTAAAGGTCTTTTTCCCTCCGGTCTCCCAACTAACACTCTATATGCATTTCTGGGATTCGCATACGTTCTACATGCCCTGCCCATCTCAAACGTCTGGATTTAATGTTCCTAATTATGTCAGGTGAAGAATACAATGCGTGCAGTTCTGTGTTGTGTAACTTTCTCCATTCTCCTGTAACTTCATCCCGCTTAGCCCCAAATATTTTCCTAAGCACCTTATTCTCAAACACCCTGAACCTATGTTTCTCTCAGAGTGAGAGTCCAAGTTTCACAACCATACAGAAGAACCGGTAATATAACTGTTTTATAAATTCTAACTTTTAGATTTTTGGACAGCAGACTGGATGATAAGAGCTTCTCAACCGAATAATAACACGCATTTTCCCATATTTAGTCTGCGTTTAATTTCCTCCTTCGGCAGTGTCATTTATATTTGTTACTGTTGCTCCAAGATATTTGAATTTTTCCACCTCTTCGAAGGATAAATCTCCAATTTTTATATTTCCATTTCGTACAATATTCTGGTCACGAGACATAATCATACACTTTGTCTTTTCGGGATTTACTTCCAAACCGATTGCTCTACTTGCTTCAAGTAAAATTTCCGTGTTTTCCCTAATCGTTTGTGTATTTTCTCCTAACATATCCACGTCATCCGCATAGACAAGAAGCTGATGTAACCCGTTCAATTCCAAACCCTGCCTGTTATCCTGAACTTTCCTAATGGCATATTCTAGCGCGAAGTTAAAAAGTAAAGGTGATAGTGCATCTCCCTGCTTTAGCCCGCAGTGAATTGGAAAAGCATCAGATAGAAACTGACGTATACGGACTCTGCTGTATGTTTCACTGAGACATATTTTAATTAATCGAACTAGTTTCTTGGGAATACCAAATTCAATAAGAATATCATATAATACTTCCCTCTTAACCGAGTCATATGCCTTTTTGAAATCTATGAATAACTGCTGTACTGTAAACTTATACTCCCATTTTTCCTCCATTATCTGTCGAATACAAAAAATCTGCTCAATAGTCGATCTATTACGCCGAAAACCGAACTGATGATCCCCAATAATTTCATCTACGTACGGAGTTAATCTTCTCAAAAGAATATTGGACAAAATTTTGTACGACGTCAAAAAGTGATATTCTCGAAAGTTACCACAGTTGCTTTTGTTCCCTTTTTAAAAATAGGTACAATTATGGACTCCTTCCATTGTTCTGGTACAATTTCCTTTTCCCAAATAGCAAGTACAAGTTTATAAATTTCGCTATATAATGCACTTCCGCCCTCTTGTATTAATTCTGCTGGAATTTGAGCGATACCTGGAGACTTGTACTTTTTCAGATTTTCTATCGCAATTTCGACTTCTGAAAGCGTAGGTTCGGGTATAAATGGCTCAGCAGTTTGTATTTCAATTTCGTCCCGATCATTTCTACTTGGCCTATGTACATTTAGTAGTTGCGCAAAATAGTTTTTCCATCTGTTTAGGATTGATGGAGAGTCTGCAAGCAAGTCACCATTCTCATCCTTGATCACGTTTACCCTTGGCTGATATCCGTTCTTAAATTCCTTTATACCCTTATATAAATCTCGAATGTTTTTATTCTTACTATTTGTTTCTACCTCATTTAGTTTTTCCTTCAAGTAACCTCTTTTTATTCCTAAGTGTACGACTTGCTTCCCGTCTTTCATTGAAATAATTATCTCTCTTCTCCTCAACTGGATCCTGTAAGAATTACAATTTTGCCTGTTTCCTTCTTTCTACTACCATGCAACAATCTTCATCAAACCACGGTTTTCTTTTTCTTAGTTTCATAATAACCTATGCTCTGCTCAGCTGCAATTTTATACTATCTCTGATATTTTCCCACACGCTATTAACATCTAATTCTTTCTCAACTTCGTCGGAACTTTCTAAAGTGGCAAACCTATTCGAAATTTCGACCTGATAATTTTGCTTAGCTTCCTCGTCCTTTAATTTCAAAATATTGAATTTAGTAATATTAACTTGTTGCTCTACTCGCTTGGCTACTGATAATCTTTCTTAATTCTCCAATCACCAAATAATGGTCAGAATTACAGTCTGCACCCCTGAAAGTTCGAATATCTACTATACTAGTATGTCTCCGTTTATCTATCAAGATGTGATCTATTTGGTTGTGTGTCAATCCATCTGGAGAAGTCCAAGTATATTTATGTTTATTATGCTTATGGGGGAATGTTGTACTTTTGACAATTAAATTTTTCGATGTGGCAAAGTTGACTAATCTAACTCCATTGTCACTACTAATTGCGTGTAGGCTCTTTTTCCAATAGTTGGTCTAAAAATATCCTCCCGTCCTACTTTAGCATTAAAATCCCCCAATAAAATTTTCGTGTGATATCTAGGGAACTGATCAAAAGTATGTTCCAATTTCTCATAGAAGCTATTCTTTATATGGTCGTCTTTCTCTTCTGTAGGGGCGTGAGCATTTATAACTATGATGTCGCACCATCTACCCTTAAGTACTAAATATGATAACCTGTCACTGATAAATTCGACCTTTTTTACTGCTGATTTTATTCTTTTATGAACAAAGAATCCTGTTCCTAATTGGTGATTATTGTTTCCTTCCCCATAATACAACAAGTAATCTCCTATTTGTGATATGCCATTCCCATCTAACCTAACCTCTTGTACTCCTACGAAGTCTATTCTATATCTAGCTAGTTCTTTTCCCACCAGCTTTTATTCGCCAGCTAGTGGCTGGGCTGTGTTAGCTCTTTTCTGAGAACATTAATTTCTGTTAGGAATTAGACGTCTACGTAATATTATACAACTGTTTAAAATAACTGAAATAAAAGAGCCTAGTTTAGTAATTAAATGTCACGTGATTTTCTCCCTTTCTACGACCCTACGACATAACCACTTGGACGGACAGTAGATAGTATGTCTGAGTAATTTTATCTTTTCGAATCGGGCAGAAGTGAAGATTGAATTTACAGTACGTAAGGTACTCTTTCATAGAGTAGGTACAGAATTATTTCAACATGAGTTACTGGTACGAAGGACGAAGCTGGTAATTGGAATTACGTACAATAGTCTATAGTGCGATAATGTGCACATTAGAACTGAAGCCTGTATCGAAGTATCGAAATGAACGATTGATTTTCAAAATGTGTTTAAATATCCATATTATGATTATTTTTCAATTTAATTTCATTCTCTATATTTTACGCTAATGTGCTGTAGACAGTATAATATGCACTGCATAATGAATACGTCTGAATGGATAGCTAAGTTCGTGAGTAAAAACAATTATTGTTAATACTGTACTGTATTTTGATTAAACAAAAACCTAATGAAAATGATCAAACTCAAAAGCGCAATATTTCCTAGTTTACGTAAATGGATGAACTACTTTTCTTCCCTGCTATACCTATAAAGTGATTTGTTTGTATATTACGCCAGTATCATCGAACTCCAGTCGTGGAAGGGGGTAGCAAACGGTGCTGATCCAGAGGTATAGGCAAGTTAATATTAAAAATATTAGTAAAAATAAAATGATGTCCCTGTAGTAGGCCTACGTTGTGTCAAGGACCAGAAGATGTTCAAGTTTCAGCTTCAACTCCACAGTCGCGTCGGGGATCGATTTGTTTTGAACTGGAAGCGTGGAATTGTTTTCCGGAGAGGATGTTTGGTTCGTCTTGACCACACGGTCTACTTTTTAGTTCGTGAGTTACTGGTACGAAGGACGAAACTGGTAATTGGGATTAGATACAATAGTCTATAATGCGATAATATGCCTAGGGATCTATAAAGTGTTGGAAACAAGCCTGTGCCATTTATATCAATTCACTTGAAAGTAACCACGTTCTCCGAGTGTCATTTTCGGCATTCACTGGTTATCCTAATATGCGAAGTTTGCCGTTTGAAGTCTACTCATAGATATGGGCCGTTGAGAGCAGAAGTAGTGTAAGTAAAAAAATGGGTAATGAGGGTTAAAATAAACATTCTGTAAAATACAGCGCAAAATAGCAATTAATATTAAATTTATTTAAAGTATTACTAGTCAGTGGATATCACGAAGGACGTATTAATTGCTACTTTGCGCTGTATTTTACAGAATTTTTACTTTAATCATCATTACCCAATTTTGACTTACACCACTTCTGCTCTGAACGGCTCATATATAATTTTAACACGGCTTCTTCCTCTGAAAGAGAATTTAAGCCGGAAACCGATGCTGTAGAGTGTGACAGGCATTATTGAAACGAACGTTAGGGCTCAACAAAAATTTACTGGTCACTTATAAAAGTTGATAATTAGCATTGCATCGAACATCAACAAATCGGCATTTAACGCGGAAAATTATTGCAGTGACCGTATTAAGCACGCATCTTCCTCCATGTTTTTATCACCAGTAACCGAGGAAGAAATTTATAATCTATATATATATATATAAATATATATATATAATGATATATATATATATATATAATTTGAACTGTAAATGGAAATTACGGGAAAACTGCTGGACGATTTTAATAAATGACCCCTCATTTTGAAGCTTGAACTCAAAGTTTTGGAAAAATAGTAGTTTTCAGTGAAATGTCATTTTTAAACATAATTTTCCTATTTTCCAAAATCCATCTGTCGTCAGTTTTGAGAACTAGCTAATAGCATTCACGGCCGACTTGCTATACCCTTCACTTTTTTGTAAAGGAGAAGCGAAGCGAGCATCAAGTCGGCCGTATTGCATTTCAGAATAAAACAAAACACATACTACAGTAAACAATATTACACGTAGTAGGCCTACGTTGTCAAGGAAACTCTACTCGCGTCGGGGATCGATTTGGCCATGATCTGCAAGAGTGCTGACATATTTAGAGCTCAAATTAAATTGGTTATTAAAAAAATTAACTTACTAAAAATAATTTATAGATTCGATTCTGTGGTGTGTAATTTTCTGGTACAGCTGTGTATTGGATATTAAAAACTACAAAACTTGAGGTGGTTTGATGATATTATTACCATTAGAAATGAAATATTATTGTAGTTAATGCCCTGATGTGACTATTTTTCATTAATTATACATATTAATGCTATATTGATGATATGAAAGTGAAACGTTTTGGGGTTATATAAGTAGATGTATCAGAATAACTTAAATTAGATGATTTCTATATTTTACTGAGTGGCGGCTATATAGTATATATAGTATATGTTACTGAAATCTATAAAACTTACGTAAGATAATAGTATTATTAAAAATCAAATATTTTTATAATTATTAATCAAGTGGTGTTGGGTCTTTTTCATATAAGTATTTAATGCCGGTGCGGTATAGATATTTATATGCGTGGTTCTCTTCAGTATTGACTTGAGAGACAGTATCTTTCATTGTTATGAAGCAAATAACTTTCCGAATGTCTGGTATTCTTCATTGAAAATAAATCTGAAAAATGTTTATTTGAACGTCTAATGAACTTCGTTTGCAGCATTTGCTGCACAAGCCAGTAGTATTGTTAAATCCTTAAAAAATAATGTCTCACCGGGAATTGACAAAATTACAAATAACACATTAAAGATTATCATTAAACATATATTAAAACCGCTTGTTTATGTATTCAATCTATGTCTCACCCAAGGAGTTTTCCCAGAATCTCTGAAAAATGCTGTAGTTGTACCGGTCCGTAAGTTAGGGGAAAGAAAAAGTCTGAATAACTATAGACCTATATCCTTGCTCTCTAGCTTCTCAAAGATATTAGAAAATTGATTAAAAAACAGATTAGTAAATTACTTAGAGAAAAATGAAATTCTGTCCAAACATCAGTATGGCTTCAGAAATAAATTATCTACGGATGACGCAATTATTGAAGTCACTGGTAAAATTATGCGGGAGTTGGATAACGGTTCTAAATGTTTAGGGATTTTCTTAGATTTAAGGAAAGCTTTTGACACGGTTAACCATCGTTTACTTCGGACAATTTATTTGATATAGGAGTCAGGGGTATTGCGCATAAGTTATTTCAATCATACTTAAACAAAAGATCTCAGGTAACCAAAATTGATGATAATATCAGTGAAAATGTAAATATTGATATAGATGTCCCTCAGGGAACAATTTTAGGTCCTATTCTATTTTTAATATATATCAATGATTTATTAAACATTGATTTGAAAGTACATAATGGCTCCTGTTATTCTTACGCTGATGATACGGTGGTGATTATCAGTGGTTTAACTTGGGAGGACACTTATAAACATGCCAATGTAGGTATAAATTTGATCAAAAACTAGCTTGATGCAAATTTGCTATCTCTAAATATAACTAAAACTACTTTGGTGCCATTTTCTTTAACAGTCTCTGGATTGAACAAATTGAAATCATTTTCTCATTTAAAATTAATAATCCACAACTCATTTTGTAAAGTCTCTACAACCTGTAAATGCCCTTGCCTGAAAGAATCTGTAGATGTGAAATACCTGGGAATTATTGTTGATCAGCACTTGAAATGGGATAGACAAATCACCTTTTTATGTAACAGGATACGTAAAACAATTTACAAATTTGTAAACCTTCGCCATTACTTGTCTACTCATGTATTACTTTTGGTTTATTTGGCTATAGTTGAATCTGTTATCCAATATGGTATAACTGGATGGGGAGGCATTACAAAAACTGCTCTTTTTCCTCTAATTATGTTGCAAAAACGTATAATCAAAATTTGTTTGAAAAGGCGACTGGATTATCCAACAAATTTGATCCATTCCGAATTGAATGTTTTTAGAATTGACCAAATTTATAAATACTCTTTAATGAAATTCTATCATAGAAATAGAATGAAATTTGTAGCTCAGCCACATGCTCATAATACAAGACGAAATGAAATTCTTAAATTAGTTGAACCTAAATATTTCAAGTCTGCTGCTTTACTATACAGTACAAATTATGGTCCACGTCTATATAATTCGATAATAAAATTTCATCCAGAATTGACTACTTTAAGCAATGAAATTTTCAGATCCAGAATTAAAAAATTTATATGACAGACTTCCTGTATATATATATATATATATATATATATATATATATATATGTATATATACATGTATATATGTATAAACAAGTTTATTTCCATGTATCCAAGTTTATTTTATCCTAAGTTATTTTTCTATTTTATTTGTTACTATATCAACATGACCTGCACTAATTATACTACTAATAATAATTTAATATTAATCCATCAGTCTCAACATCGTCTCTTTTTTCACTCAGTTATTACTAGTATTATTATTTACTAATTTTATCATCTTTATGTGAGCTTTTTTCTTAAGTATTTTGTCTGCAAAGTAATCTATGTAACGGAACTGTCCCCGAACACGAGCTTTGCTCTTTCGGGGTATTTTAATGTAACGTTTTTATGTATATGTTATTATTAAATAAAATCTAAAATCTAAATCTAATCATAAGAAGAAAACAGGTGTGAATTTGAAAGAGAGGAGTCAGTTCTATAATCTTTAGGATAAATCGTAAAACAGTGAACGCCAGTAGGGGAAGTTGTCCCCACCCTCGCCGCTCGGTATCTCGCCCGCCTGCTCTCTCTCTACTATCTGCACCGCTTCGGTGGATCACTGCCTACCGCCTCGCACGTATTTCATATTTCACAACACAACACAATACAAACAAATGAATGTGCATTAGACAACAACCACATACGTACTAAGACATATCCAACGACACACATTGCATTTCTGCAATACGTTATGGCAGTTCCCTTGAACATAATTAGATTCATTTTACCTTCTATCACCAACTCGTGGTTGGTCTAAAGTGTGATCAAAAAGCGTGCGTGCGTTTCTGCGTTTCGTTAGGAAGATCAACTGATCGAATGCTACCCTCCGCAAAGTCATAAGAAAAAAATAGAGAGACATGAAGCAAGGAAGAGAGAAGGAGAGGCTGGAGAGGGAAACAGGACGAAGTTCCTCTTTTGCTTCGTAGATGCCGCATTCACTCTTTTTGTTCCACTTTCCTCCACTAGATGTCACCCCACTCTAAATCCCTATTTCCACTCTTTCCCGCTAGAGTGTGTGGTGAGCTTGTAGGGGAAAAGTGGAAAGGTGTCGTGGACGGAGCTTAGCGTTCGCTGTTTTACGATTTGCCCAGTCTTTATATGAAATAACAAGTCAAAGTCAGGATAGGAGAAAAAATGTCAAAGAGATGTGGAATATGGCGGTTGTATTCAATCTTTTGTTGCTAGCGTACCCCAAAATATATTTCCTTTTACCTTCGTACCCTTAAACTGCATCGAAATTATATCAGAAATAACAAAAAGACTATGATTGATGTTGTAAGTAAATTTTATTATTATTATTATTATTATTATTATTATTATTATTATTATTATTATTATTATTATTATTATTGTTATTGTACAATCACCTTACTCTAATAGATATGTCTACTTACCTTGGAGTCATCTTTGATAATAAATTAACATGGAAACCACAAGTACAACATCTGAAATAACAGTTTATAAAACGTTTGACTATTTTGAAACGGCTAGCTGGAAGTACATGGGGATCCAAAAGACAAACACTAGTAACAACCTACAAGATGTATATTCACCCTAGTCTTCTATACTGCTGCGAACCTCTAGTCACTGCACCAAAAACTACACTAAACCCACTTGTCAAAGTACAAAACCAGGCACTCAGATTTATCACAGGAGGAGTGAAATCTACTCCCATTAAGGGGATACTCAACTATATTTTGGAACTTTTTTCCTATTTGACCAATCTTTTTCAAATTTGGAGAAAAAGTTTAATATACACATGGAAAGTAACATGCAAAATCTCAGCTCATTAGATCCAATACTTTTCAAAATAAAAAATATTTCAATTTTTAATCAATCATTAATTGAAATATCACTTTTAATTATCATTTTTTATTTTTCGGCTTTGTGCATTTGACTGTGACTTCTCAATGAATAGGGGAAGAATTCTGCATATTGATTTAGTTCTGTCACGTAAATTAGTGTAGAAATTTAATTTTTCATTTCTATGACACTTTTTCTCCAATTTTTAAGTTGAGTGTCCCTTAACTGTATGCTTTACCTCACAGACATTAAACCTCTTGTAACAACAATAGAAGAAAGAAAAACTGATCAGAAGTAATGACGACTATTGGTCCACATACCTTAACACAGAAAGGTATCTGAAAACGCAATACGGATTCATCCAATATGCAGTGAAACTAAAAGAACTCGATATGCCCAATCTCCTTCAACCTCTAATGCTTCCACAAACCCACTTCAGATAGATATAATTCAATCAGAAATAGACCTCGTAGAACAAATCACCAAAAATCAACACAGTAAAGAAAATTTAAAACAATTGGCCCTTGAAACCGTCAACATCAGATATCCGGAAGACTATTGGATAAGAATTTATACCGATGGCTCGAAAACAGATCCTCAAGGAAATGTAGGAGCTGGTATTTTTAGTAATCTTTTTTGCTTCTATCTCCCAGTTGGTTATAATCTATCTGCCTATGATGGAGAAATTGAAGCTATACATGTTGCTTTAAATCAACTTTTATTCCATATGGATAAATTCACAAACGCCGTCATCCTCTCGGACTCAAAAGCAGCCATTTTGTCCATAAATAAAACTGACCACCCCTACACAGAACAAATCAATAATTGCCAAAAAATACTTGCAACTTTAAAAGAACGTGGCAAAACAGTAGTGTTACAATGGATTCGAGGACATTGTAATCTACATGGGAATGAACAGGCTGACACATTAGCTAAGAAGGGTGCCAATCTCAAAATAAACCCACGGAAACCTTTGTCATTTAACTCAGTAAAACAATATATCAAGCAACTACAAAAATAATCACCAAAGCTCGAACTGGGACTTGTGTTTCAAACAAGTAAGGTTGCTGGTACAACGTAACACACAGCTCACGCTGCAAGTGCTCAAGCAGTCGTCTGTACTAAGAAAGTGGTCACATTGAATGAGAGGAAGACGGACGAGCAAACTGCATTTCGAAGCCAATGACATTCAGAGAATTACAGATAAACGATCTGTTTGAGGAATTAGAAAATACATGTTATTCCAAGAATGGCTATTATACTAGTTTGAAAATACATTTTTAAATTTTAGTACAGAATTTCTTGGAGGAATTCTCAGGACAATGATTATTTTCTTCGAATTGAGAGTTTAAATATTTTGTATTGTTATTGACAAACTAGAGGCTGGAAACCGAATTCATTGAAAGACATTGCAGTCCCTTAAATTGGTGGGAACGATTTGTCCATAGCCATGGATCAAGTAGCATGAAGAGAACCTACCGTAGAAACAAATTGAAAACTATTTTTGAATAGAAAAGTTTAGGATATACTTATCTTTCTCAACATACGAGATCAGCTTTTCAATTGCTGAAAATCAAACAAAAAACAGTGACAAATAAAAATTAAATATATTTTAATCTTTGCCCCCGTCAGTGGACATATGACTTGATAAATAAGTTTTTATGGAACTCGTTTCTGATATCAGATCCAAAAAATGGATCTTAAAACCTTCGAATGTTATGCCTTGTTCAATAAATTGTAATAAAATTTTCAAATTTTCAAAATAAATTTGATATATTTCTCATGTTTATTTTTATTATAACATGGTAAAAATTACGTGTTTCAACCTACCATCTGCAATACTATCAATATGTTATTCCAGCAAGAAACCACTTTTATATGTTGAATGACAGTACCTCCGTGCTGGAAGCGTCTTTGTTAGTACATCTGAAATCAGGAATATCGTATCCATCATTTTTAACAAACCCTGTTCAGTTTTTCCCCAAGTTCCGAGCTTTGATAATCACTCAACAAGAACTGTCCATAAACATTTCGCAATACGTAGGAAATTACTGAAGGATATACCTCCTGAACCCAGAAAACTGGCAGTTGCAAGACTTTCGTCTTAACATGAATATGACATCCTGGGTAAACACCTCAATCGCCTTGGCATCCTTCCATCAGCATCCTGCATTTTGTGCCATCAATTTCAGGAAGACATGGATAGACAACATCTTGCAAAATGCCCTGCTCTGAAATCTGGAGGTTTTACAAATAAGTCTTTCAATACTGGGAAGCCAGAGCCCGGCATTGTTTTTAATTACTTAATCCCTGTAGTTTTGTTCACAACTTTCTTGTTTTTGCTCAGTCAATGATAGTAAATATCATGTAGGGAGCATTAGACAAATAAATAAATATTATTGATTATTGTTATTGATGCAATTATAATAGAAATGAGTTATGTAAAATGTTATTGAAGCAAGGAAAAGCAAGAGTTGATACTGTGAAAGAAAATATTTGAACTACAATAATTTATCAACAAGCACAGGATCCGGCATTTGGTTCTGACGAGTTTCAATATGCTATTGTAAAGGGACTATAAGGTTTAGAAATTAAAAAATAACCCAGTATGTAGCTTGAATATTGCAACAGTTCTGTTGGGAGCAAGGCGACCAGATGTCTTTGTTTTACTGTATGAAGGCCCGCTCCCACTTAGCGGAATCGAATCGAACAGAATTTCTCTTCACAATGTATTTAAATGGAAGCTTGCAGAAAGCGGCGCGAAGCGGCGCGTCGAATCGAATCGAATCGAACAGAACAGAATGCAGGAGCAGTGTTGCCAACAGTTGTTCATGTAATCTCGCTAGATAGCTTTCGAAAACCCGCGATTTTCTAACAAAAATCTCTAGATTTAATACGTATTTATTATTCAATTTAATAAGTGGTATAGCTCACAAGTTTAACTTTCGCAGACGCTGGTCAATGAAGCTTTCGTTTCGGCACAATGTAAGACATTCAATTTTATACGCATGCAATTAGTATTGATAAGAACCATGTAATTTAAAAATCACTCACTCAAATTAGCAGCTCCTCTGGATCATCTCCATCTGAACCTTCTAACGCAGGAATATATACTGTGACTGTGAGGTCCCCGGGGTAATAAGCTATTCCTAGCCTGTCTACTTTCATTTTTGTACGCAATCAAGGTACCTATTTTCTCCAAAACTTTTTGTGGTACCTGATAATTCTTGCAACACTTGTTCACATGATCCAGACCTGCCCATATTGTCAGAATTGCATCCATTAATTCTGTCCCCAACCGTTTTCGTAGACTTCACGACATTCATCATACTAAAAAAAACATTATCTTCACTTGGGCATTAAAGTAAGAAAACAATAAGATCAAGCAATTCTTGAAAAGGATTTATATTAGATGCGTCCCTGTAAATGGCTACTTCGCTCCAGAATTCAATTGTGTTTGTCTTTATGTTACACTTCACGTAGCCAGTCTTTACGAAACCGTTGCTGATCTTGAGGCCCCACATCTCAATTATTTACGGATAAATAGCACAGAGAAAGGTTTAACGATATTGTACCGGTATATTTATAAAACGATGTCATGGTACACGTCTTACACAAATAATATTCTTTAAGCAATTGAATTTAATCTGTATGTAATTTCTAACCTATATTGTTAAAGTCTTTGTTGATCATGTGAAGTACTAGTGCACGGCGACAGCAGATGTTCGATGTTTAACGTTTAATTAGAATGTCATCCAGCGTTGCCAACCTGAACACGAGCGATTCGGCTACAAACATCCCGAAATTCAGCTACAAAGACTGAAATTAAGCTACGCTCAAAACTTGAAGAATTTGCGTAGCCTATGTGTTGTTCAATGTGCTGCGTTTAACGATGATTTCATTGCCCATTATATTAATTTAATAAAAATAATTCGAAAGAGCTACGAATACAATAAATTATTATTATTATTATTTTATTATTATTATTATTATTATTATTATTATTAATATTTATAATAATCATTATTATTTCTTACAAACCGAAAAATCAATACATAGGCCAAAGCATCAACACACTTCTATAGGTTTGGTAAAGCGTTGCTCAACCCAATCTACAAACCATGCACCAATATAAAAAAAGGGAAAGTATCTCACCTAATGAAATCTAGTCGATCCTTCTGATAACACGAGCTAAAATTTTAACTGTAAATATGTACCTATAAATACGTAGACAAATATGTATAAACACATGGACACTGTGTTTTGGACAAAGTGTCGCAGCAAGTGGACAATGGGATAGATATGCGTGGGAAGGGCCAGTTTTTTAAATCTAGTTTCTTTTTATTTGAAGTCGAGTACGGTTAATTTTGCGGAACGGCGACCCTAATAAAAACTCTGCTGTGTGCCGGGAAGTTCACAAACAGAGGAACTGTCAGGTTACTGGTTTACTTTTGTTGGGTAGGCGACCCCTAATAAACCGCCTGACGGGTGTCTGCAAATTCAGGAGTACAGAAATTGTGAGTTAGGTAATAGGCGCTATTCACATAATAGGAAAATAAAACTGAAAATAGCAATGCTATCCTTGCCATAAATGCGGGTCGCATTGTTCAGAATTCAGTCAGTGACACAAAGTTTCTACCGGTATGTTTTCGTGATTTTAATGACGAAGTGAGGAAATTCTGGTGGGTTTTAGTATGACAAAATAAATTTGTTAAAAGAAAGTGTTTACACATAAAATTTAAGTATTCACAGATGGTCGCTCCATCGAATCTCAATTCGGCTACATTTTGACATTCGGCTACGACCATTCTGCTACAAGCTACATGACTAAAAATTAAGCTACGTTTAGCCGAATTCGGCCACGGTTGGCAACGCTGATGTCACCACACTTAACATTTTTTTTACTGTCCGCTTGTTATATAGAATTGACCGGTATTAAACTTGCAAAAACAACAATAACGCTAATATGAATATTTTCTTTTCAGAAACTTCAAAGATTAAAAACCGCTAGTATTCCCGCTAAGCAGGATGATATAATTTTACCCGCGAGACGGTTATCCAAAAAAGCTAGATTTAGCGGGAAAACCGCTGAATTGGCAACACTGTGCAGGAGCTAGAATATTTATTCCGCTGTCGGAACAGAATTTCTCGTTTCGGGTATGATCGTAAGTTCTCGTGAAGCCTTCGTGTAAAAACAAATGAGCCACATCCATTCTTGGCGGCTTAATTTGTTTACTATTGAAAGTTATTGCTGAAGTAGTACGTATACAAAAACACTTATTTAATATGAACGAAGAAAAATTAATAAATTTGTGTAGAATTATCCTCTTTTGTGTGACAAAACACAAAAGTACTGTTCGGTTCGATTTCACTAGACGTGAGCGGCAGCAGACTTTTCGTTTCGTTTCGATTCGGTTCGATTCCGCTTAGTGGGAGCGGGCCTTCAGCACTCAACGCTCTCAATCATGACAAGCGTTCGAATCTCAACTGCCATTCATCGGCAGAGATAAAATCCGAGATCTGTATCTTTCGTAATGAAATAATGACGAAACTATGACGTAGCTGTGTGACAATTGTAGTATTATACACGACGTATGTAGTGATTATTAGTCAGGAATTTATACACGACTTATAAACGAGCTATTAATTGTGTAAGTATAAGACAGTTAAACGTCTGTATAAGAATTTTTATTAGTAAGACCGTAAGAGTATGTCAAAAAATCCAATTTTCACGGGTGCTCACACCACAAGTCATTTAGCAATGAGTAGAATAAATATTGTAAATTTATTTACAAAACAACGATGTACTGTTAATCTTAACTAATATTCACAAAGCACTATTTACAACACAGAACTGTCAGTTCTCAGTTCACAGCTCGTTTGTCTTGGCTAGTTCTTCTAGCTCAGTCACTCACGTTCACAGAATCTCGAACCCCAGTCCTTCAGAGACGATCCGCTGAACTTCGAACTCAGGTCCCCCAACTGCGGTCCACTGCACTCGAACTCCGGGCTTCAGGCTCCACAGTTAGGGACACAACTCAAGTCGCGCTCTGGTCTCGAAGCTGGCTTCACTGCTACACAAGACTAACTCGCTTACTGTCCAAATCTGCTTGTAACAACACTGGCTGACTGACTGACTGACTGACTGACTAACTAACTCAAGTTCACTCGCGTCTCTTCTTTTATAACCCAAACCATAGTTTCTGGAGAGTTCGCGATCTCGCGAACAATCGACAGACACCCAGACTTCACTGGATTTCTCCGCTGAGTCACCAGCTGCTAAAGCTGAGACGAGATGTTATGGCACCAACCTGCGCTAAGTTTTAAATTGCCGGCCAGCAGGGTACAGGAGTGGGGGTTGTTTGGGTTACGGTTCTCAAGCTCAGAGCGGCAGGCATATCCGTTTCATCTCTTTCTAAAAACATTCGTCTTACCTTAGTATCACCACATTCCTACTCAAGAGTCCGAAGGTACCTAATGAAATTACGCCCGCTATTCCATCTTAATATTCTTATTCTCCGTTCGAATCAGACTGATCTGTGCTGGAATCAGATGTCCCTAAGTTTATGGAAATGTTCTCCAAAATATTGTCCATCACGTGCTCACTTTCAATGTATCTGTTCTCTACTTTCTTCGCATAATCATATACTGATATCCATTTTTGGAAGAAGCGATTGCAGAGTCGGGCTCTGCTTATGTGTAGCGTAGAAATTATAGATGAGACTTCTTAGGACTTCCTCATCAAAACTGTCTACAGCTGCAACAATCTTCTTCTTCGGCTGTGATTTTTCCGGACTGGAGAAAGAATCTGCTGTTCCTGCCTCAATATTTTTCCCTTCTTTCTTGATTCTTGCCAAATTTCGCTTTGAAATACCAGTGGGAGCCAGTACTCTTGCAATATTTTCAATGGAATTGCTATTCCATTTACAACCTCTTCTGACATGAATTTCCATACATTGTATGCTATTTTATGTCCTTGACTATGAACTACTCTATGATTTCACACCTTAGACAATGCCATAATGAGGGAGCTCAGAAGGACAATGTTTTCAGTATTAGCAATAGCGGTAGTAGCATAACGATCTGAACACTCGAAATGCTAGTAACCAACTGACCCAACACCCCTCCAGTTGAGTGTGAGGGCGAGTCCAAGCAAACGAACTAAAATGCGTCTCTCGCGCTGGTCCATAACTTCTCGTCCGGGCTCTACTTCCTCTCTCTCCCGCGGCCCAGAATGCCGCCGTTTCTCCTCTCCTCTCCATGCCGCGCGCCGTCCACCCCAGTGCTCCGTGGAGTCCGTGTCGACTCCCGCGCGACTCTTGCGGGACGCGTATTCGAGTCTCGAGGTGGCTGTCACAATATATTAGGCCTATTATGCAATACAAATAATTCAGATTCATAAAATATTTCGATTTTTTATCCTTTTCAAATCTTCGCCAGTTTGTGTTGTCACCAGTGCTGTCATGGTAATTCTTTTCTTGGCCATATACCCCACCCCTTGTTTTCTCCAATGAAATATATTTTACTCTCCTCTCTCTCTCTCTCTCTCCGACTGTAATTTAACGATTTTTTTAATATTAAAGAAGAAGTAAAGAAATTGTTTTGCTTTATATTTTAATTGTACAATAAGTTTGATTTAAAGAATATACCATGTAGCCCCACCGTAGATGCACACTTGTCTCAATGAATCTCGGAGTGTGTATTTGCAGCAATTCTTGTTTTGCAACCATTATTTTATGTAATTCTGGATTCCAGTGCTGCAGAGGTGGACAATTTTTGTTTATGAACATCAAGCAAAATACATTAGGAACAGCAAGAGATGATATAAGATCTATACAGATCTCCACGTACAGAACTTAGACACCCATATGGTCGTATGGCTCCATACAAACAAAAATTTCTTTTTCCATACGATTAATTTAAAAAATTGTAGGTTTCCATACAATGTATGGCCCCGTATGGCCTCCATGACAGCACTGGTTGTCACTGATTTGAAAACTTCAAACATCTCTCCTGAAAACTAGCTATTTTTTACTTATCTCTTACTCTCTGGAACGATATAATTACTGCCATTATTATGATCATAAAATTCCACGCGGGAAATGACGATAACATGATGTTAATACTTCGAGATTTCCCTTTCTAATCGAACACCAAGATCAGCGGAGAAAGAATTAACTGAGCGATCGAGCCTCATCAATAGAAGGAAATGGAAATGAGACGAATGACTAGTTGCGTGGCTGAAGACAGAAGGAAACTAACTGCGAGAGATTGAGTCCCAGAAGCAATATTGTTCCCCATCACCGTGAGGTCACGTGCTGACTTAACGCCCTTCTGTTGTTCGGTCTTTCGCTGCGACTTTCTTCGATCTTTCGTTGAAGAAATTCTCAAGAGAACCGCTCTAATTTCCCACGAGCTGCCTGTCCACAGCTCAGCGCAACGCCGCTCTTGTCTTGTGGAGTGAGAAATTCTGCTGATTCGTAAAGAGATGACGTTAAGGAATTATAAGAGCAATGGTGGAATGAGAAGATAAGGGGAATTGCAAGCTTATTAAATAGTGTTAAACATATCCGGGGAATTTTAAACAGGAATCTTTCCTGAAAATGTGCCCTGTTAAGCAGATTTTTAGCTCATTGATTTTGCTGAGTTTTATCATTTAACTATACTTCGTTCCATAATGTCTGACAGAAGTAAAATTGCCGACAGAGAAGGAGAGAAGTATAATTGCTATTCAACCAATGGCAGAGGTCTCATTCCATGCTTGTCTCGAAGTTGGATGGAGGTAGAACACTTCAGGCCACCCAACATCAAGTCAAGCGTGGAATGAGATCTCTGTCATTGGTTGAATAGCAATTATACTTCCCTCCTTCTCTGCCTGCAATGTTTACATCTCCTGTCAGACTCTATGGGTGCTATGCATAGACATTTCGCTAGCCCACGCTACGAGCGTGCTTAACTAGCCCCAACTATCGACTGGTTACTTGCACAGGATTCATATCATATCATATCATATCATATATCATATCATATCATATCATATCATATCATATCATATCATATCATATCATATCATATCATATCATATCATATCATATCATATCATATCATATATCATATCATATATCGTATCTCGTATCGTATCGTATCATATCATATATAATATAATATATCATATATCATATCATATATAATATCATATCATATATCATATCATATCATATCATATCATATCATATCATATCGTATCGTATCATATCGTATCATATCGTATCGTATCGTATCGTATCATATCATATCATATCATATCATATCATATCATATCATATCATATCATATCATATCATATCATATCATATCATATCATATCATATCATATCATATCATATCATATCATATCATATCATATCATATCATATCATATCATATCATATCATATCATATCATATCATATCATATCATATCATATCATATCATATCATATCATATCATATCATATATCATATCATATCATATCATATCATATCATATCATATCATATCATATCATATCATATCATATCATATCATATCATATCATATCATATCATATCATATCATATCATATCATATCGCTAACACTGGTTTATGAATACGAAAAACGTTAGTTCGCTGATCATCCACCGGAAGTCCGCGCTAAGAATGTTTATGAATACGGCCCTATGGGACGAAGTATAGCCTAGTGTAACTAGCCATCGGCATAGCACAGGCGGTAGCGCGTTTCCTGCTGATCCGGAGTTGCACTCGAGCGTGGGTTCGATTCCCAATTGGGTTGATAACCTGATTGCTTTTTTTCCGGCTTTTTTTTTCTAACCGTAAGACGAATGTAAGGTACTCTATGGCGCATCCTCGACGTCATTTCGCCAAATACAGCTCGATATCATCAATTCCATTGACACTAAATAACCTAGTATTTGATATAACGTCGTTAAATAACCAAGTAGAAAAAGTAATGTAATTAATATTTTTTTCCCTGAAATTTTCCCCTATTAGGAATTTTTTTTAACTTATTGATTTTGCTAATATTCATAATTTTAGGCCTACTGTGTAATTAAAATATTTATCCTGAAATTTGCGCCAATTTTAAAATTTTTAGCTTATTGATTTTAGTGAACATAATTTTACTAGTTGTATAATTAACAGTTTTTTTTATGAAAAATATCCCTTATTAAGCAATTTTGTGGCTTATTAAATTTGCTAAGCTTTTCAATTTTACTGATAAAAAATTAAAAACTTTTTTCCTAAACGTGATTGTGAACTGTGTGTTTTAAAACTTGTTCTTACATACGTCACCAACTCTTAGAAAACGAGCTGCCTACACACGAAGAATGGAAAGCTGCACGAAGACATGTGACATATCAGCAGCATTTGTAAAGTGCTTCGGAATGAGGAACGTTGAAATATGATTGTCATTATTAAGCATTTCTTGTGAGTTGTGTAGTACACAGTAAGCTTACTTGGTAGTACACATCATTGTATATGACAATGCAAAAACGCCATTTTATTGGATAGCTGAGGGAGAAAATGTAAAAATAACTTGTGTGCAGGGCAAAGCAGATTACTTTTGTATCGTAAATATCGCTTTATTGATACTTAAACATTATGGGACATAACTGTTGGCGATAACCGTGGCCGTTAGCCAGGACTTGCGGATGGACATTTATGCAAGTTATGGAAATTCGATGAAACATTTTTCAAAGAGGATGCAAGCGTAACGATGTACTATCGTACAACGCGTATAAATTCGCCAGTACACAAGAAACTTACAGCGAAAGAATACACTTTCAGCTGCCCCCTCCCTCTGTGGATATACTGAAGAATCCCAGCCAAACACGATTTTTTCTGATATTTTCTTTTCACATTCGACATGAGTGCACTACAGTCTACATATTTCTCTAAGTCTCCAGAATGCTGGTGTATAGAGTGGACGGATGCAAGTCTCCTTACATGTAGACTATACTTGATCCTTTATATTATTGTGATGCACCGAAGTACGTATGATATTTCCATGCAGAATTCTGCGTTATATGATGAAGGATCGGTGGAGCGGAGAAAAATTCTCTCCGGCACCGGGACTCGAACCCGGGTTTTCAGCTCTACGTGCTGACGCTTTATCTACTAAGCCACACCGGATTCCAATTCCGATGCCGGATTGAATCCTCTCAGTTTAAGTTCCACTTCTTAGTTTCCCTTTAGTGGCCAACCCTCATGCACTGCGTCACAGATGTGTGACAGTGGCACAATGTCCAACATACTATGTGCAGAGGTGCACTCATTACGAATGACTAAGTGGCCGGATCCGATCATTTAGTGATTTAAGACGGCGCTCATTCCGTCGGATCCCGGCCACTTAGTCATTCGTAATGAGTGCACCTCTGCATATAGTGTGTTGGACATTGTGCCACTGTCACACATCTGTGACGCAGTGCATGAGGGTTGGCCACTAAAGGGAAACTAAGAAGTGGAACTTAAACTGAAAGGATTCAATCCGGCATCGGAACTGGAATCCGGTGTGGCTTAGTGGATAAAGCGTCAGCACGTAGAGCTGAAAACCCGGGTTTGAGTCCCGGTGCCGGAGATAATTTTTCTCCTCTCCACCCATCCTTCATCGCATGATAATGCAGAATTCCTGCACGGAAATATCATACGTACTTCGGTACATCACAATAATTACGTTTTCTGCATGAATTCATGCTTTTAAGAGCTGATGTGTCAGCTTACAAGAAGCCTGAGCCATCTTATATAACATACGAGGCGCGTCCATAAAGTAACTTTCCCACGCGTCCCACAGCTAGCAAACCATATGTTGCGCGAAGCGACTGCGTGTACGTGATAGAGTAATATCCTGGCATGGCGCATGCGCTAGCGGAACTTCCCGAGTACTCTCAGTAGCTTCGTTGCATTGGTTGAAGATGGACGTTCCTATTCCAGCTCCCGCCGCGTGTGAAGTGCGATCAGCGATAAAGTTTTTGAATGCACAGGGCATAGCGCCGATTGAAATTGATCGTCAGCTGTCAGCTGGGCCTAACGTTATGAGCAAGCGTTCCTCCACAAGGTCGGCTGTGATGATAGTTGGCCTCCCACTGCGCTCCTTGTCATGCACATTTTGGCGTCCCGCTGAAAATTGTCTACAGCAGCAACGCACCATCTGCTTGCCCATAGACCTGGCACAGCTGACGATCAATTTCAATCGGCGCTATGCCCTGTGCATTCAAAAACTTTATCACTGATCGCACTTCACACGCGGCGGGAGCTGGAATAGGAACGTCCTTCTTCAACCAATGCAACGAAGCTACTGAGAGCACTCGGGAAGTTCCGCTAGCGCATGCGCCATGCCAGGACATAACTCTATCACGTACACGCAGTCGCTTCGCGCAACATATGGTTTGCTAGCTATGGGACGAGTGGGAAAGTTACTTTTTGGACACGCATCGTACAACGTTCTTCCAGGGAAGCCAATATTAATATAAAAAATGAGTATGTTTCAAATCGAAATTTATCTTAAATCACTTGGTATCCTGTAGAGGGACAAGCATTCAACGTTATTCCAACGAAAACTCACTATGACCAAAATTGTTACATCCAACCTTTTCCCACGGAGGTACTCAATTGTCTCCTCTATTATCCCTAAAAGTTTGTAACATAGTCATTGAATCACCCTGTATATTCGCAGCCAATCATATATTTCATAAAAATACAAATCTAGTGCAGTGTAACAAAATTAAATCTTTTCATTACTTAGTTACAAATGGCTTTTAGAGAACCCGGAGGTTCATTACCGCCCTCACATAAGCCCACCATCGGTCCTTATCCTGAACAAGATTAATACAGTCCCTACCATCATATCCCACTCCTGGGGCTCATATCGTCAAATACCATCTCGTTATCACCAATCCTTTCGAAGCTAAATATCCTAGTAGTTGATACAACGTCGTTAAATAACCAACTAGAAATGAGAACCTAAGGAAAATGGCTACAAGTTAATCATCCCGAGCAATATTCGAAGTCAAGCCCGTTCGCTACTCCCTAGACCACGCCGGTGGCCCTGAGATCTAATTCATTTTCAGAGTGTTGAGGTCAATGTCCGCATGGCTAGTATCTGAGGTGCAGTTGACTGGCCTGGTCATGTAATATAATGCAACACTTGATATGTGTTAGGTTCGACATGAGGACCAACGACCAGTGTGTTAGGCGAAACGCACTTGAACATCAAGCGCTGCCTAATCATGTCAGCGAACTCGATTCATCATTGTCAGATCCATTTACACGTTGCGTCACCATATCTGTCAATGTCCACAGTAACATTACCTTGTAACAACCTAGGCTATAATAAACAAGCTTTACTTGTTTCTTGCATTAATAAACAATAATTGCAGGTTCTTGTGGTGATTGCAGTGATGCCAAATTAATAAATGAATGGCTAAGTAATGAAAGTGCGATAAATTAGTGAACAAATAATAAACAATTAGCTATTAATATACAGGATGTAACTTTAAAAGTGGAAGGAATTTGAGGGATGAATAAAGGACTTGTGAAGAGAGAAGCGTTAAAAACAAACGTACAGCATATTTCGCTTGTTATTTTAAGGTAGGCTATGCATCGACTCTTAGGATAAAAATCAAAATTTGTTTCTTAATGTCTTTCAAATTTTGGTAACACAATTCTTAGGAATAATGTAAGCAATTTATATAATTCAAACTTGAAAATCGAATTTGGGTCTCAAAAAAATTATTTCGTGCGCGTATGCGCAATAATCAAACTTGTTTTGTTTGTTACTATACCATATTTTGGAACGGAGGGAATGTTATTTTTTTTCTTACTAAAAAAAACTCTATACATAATACAAGCAAAAAACTTTAGCGGTCTTACTGGCTATGCCTCGTCCGTAAACATCTACAGTAGAAGCACAGTCTACTATATACAGTCACGAAGCTTGAGTTTTGAGGGTGCTAGAAACAATAGACTGTGACGGTTCTATTTTGCATTGCCTGTAATGAGGCGATATTAGCGATCCTAGTGGTGAGCAACTATCTAATGTTTGCATATTTACTATGTATTGAGCTTCGCAACTGTATATACTAGACTGTGGTAGAAGCTCTTAAGTTCTACAGAAAACAAGTTCGACATCCTATAGTTCGACTGCTTACGTAGGAGAATTAGACACTCCTCTATACGGGGGCACTAAGAAATGGGTTTGCCATTTGAATGGGAATTGGTTCTGTGTCTTGTAGTGATACTTTTGTTAAAGGAAAACAGAATATTTTATTGATTAGGACATCTATATATAACCACTGATTTTAAATTAAAGGACTCTTCATTTTCTATTTGAGAATTGTGTCGTTTGTGAGACGGAACTGTCGAAACCCACTGTGGTACTAGAAGCGCATACACAAGTCTAGGGGCGGGCAGGAAATGCAAGTACAGCACTGTATTCGTTGACCGATAACCAGTGAGAATTTGTATTCATTTCACCTGCCACACCCACTACCCTTGGACTGAACTTTCAATTCTCTTCAGTCGAACTTATTTGACTTTTTACGTAAATAAATATTGTAAGTGTCCTTAGTAGAAAATTCGTTCTATTCCTTGCCAAAAAATGTAGGTAACAGAAATGCATAAAATATTATTTTTCAGTTTATTAAAATTACACAACACAATATATTATAATTTCAGAAAACGTCATAAATTTTTTTAATATTTATTTTTACTAATGTCGGGTATGGATTATTTTTATTCGGTTGAGAAGTTTTTGTCGTCTAGTCTGCTGTCAAAAAATCTGAAAATTAGAATTTATAAAACAGTTATATAACCGATTGTTCTGTATGGTTGTGAAACTCTTACTTTGAGAGGGGGAACAGAGATTAAGGGTGTTTGAGAATAAGATTTTAGGAAAATATTTGGGGCTAACAAGCAAACATTCTGATGGAGACAGATAAAAAGTTATTTTTTTTTCTTTCACCTTGTTGATAATGTCAAAAGAAGTGCTTATATAAATTTTGGTCACTCGACTGCAATTACGAGGGCCGTAAAAAATAAGTTCGCCAAGGGCCGTTAACAGAAAGAAAACACAATTTCATTGGAAAAATTTATTGAAACAGATGCAGCAATTGCTGAGCTATTTTTCAACATATTCGCCAATGGAATTGAGATATTTGTCATACCATGGGATCGACAGAGAGGTGCAGACGGCTATCAAACGCTGGTTTCGATCCCACGTGGCTGACTTCTATAAAAATTGATCCCATATGACAAATGTCTCAATTCCAGTGGGGAATATGTTGACAAATTGCGCAACAATTGCTGTATCTGTTTCAATAAATCTTTCCATGCAATTATGCTTTTTTTCTGTAAACGGCCACAGGGAAAATTACTTTATGGACGGCCTCATAATTGCGGTCGAGTGGTCAGAATTTGTTTAAGCACTTCTTTTGACATTATTAACATGGATGAAGAAAAAATTAACTCTTTTATTTGCCCCCATTAGAATGTTTGCTTGTAAGAGGGATGAAGTTACAGGAGAATGGAGAAAGTTACACAACGTAGAACTGCACGCATTGTATTCTTCACCTGACATAATTAGGAACATTAAATCCAGATGTTTGAGATGGGCAGGGCATGTAGCACCTATGGGCAAATCCAGAAATGCATATAGAGTGTTAGTTGGGAGGCCAGAGGGAAGATCTTTAGGGAGGCCGAGGCGTAGATGGAAGGATAATATTAAAATTGATTTAAGGGAGGTGGGTTATGATGGTACAGAGTGGATTAATCTTGCACAGGATAGGGACAGCTGGCGGGCTTATGTGAGGGCGGCAATGAACTTGCAGGTTCCTTAAGATCCATTTGTAAGTAAGTAATGGTGAGTACTTGACTTCATTCACCCACATAAAGCCAGCTGTGTAGACCAATTTATCGACAGAGTCATTGCCCTGGGTGCGCCATAAGAGGCTGGTCTACGCTACACCCGTGATGAGATGAGTTGATTATAGAGATTTGTTGGGATGCCACAGGGCAACCGGAGCTCCCGGAGAAGATCCTTGTGTTGCCTGGACCAGGATTGCCCAATACAAGTTATAATTCGGGACTGCACCGAGGATCGAACCGAGGCCCAAATGATTACAAGTCCAGCGCTCTAGCCGCTAGACCACCGCGGTGGCTTAATTTTTAAATATAAAATATGAAAACGATATTTGACCCCTTCACGGCCGGCTAACTCCCACAATAGAGTCATTCCACGTCAAATCGCACAAAATTATACAAATTTTGACCTTCATATTTCTGATTGCGTTTATATTTTTTTTACCAACTCAATGGGTCTCATAAACCAAGAATGCAACATTTAAAGCGTCATATTTCTGACGATATTGATGTTAAAATTTTTTTGAAAAATGCATTTAAAAGCTTAAAGTAGGCCTACTGTCTTTTATTAAATATTTACTAACTAATTTTAATATAATTATTTTAAATATTTTTTTATAATTCAATTTTTAAAACATATACATCAATGTGAAATAGCCCTATTAAAAATCTAAAAAAAAAAAAAAATGCCTACTAGGTGCACTGAAGTATTCTTAATAATTCCAGAAAAAATCAGAATGGGATCTCCAATAGTTTAATGGAAATTTAATTACTTATGACAGAATGTGTAGCGGTCGGCGCAGCAGCAGTGGATGGGAAGCGTTAAAGCGCGCTAAGAGGTTTATCGGCGCTGGATAATTGACTGAACGTTGCAACATTACACCCAGTACGGATCAAGTTACTCGAGGAAACACTGCTAATTTACTTATTATGATATCTTCAAATAATTGTACATTATGCTTTTCAAATGTTTCTTTTCATTCACATTTTAAATTTTCATTCGCCTACCTTCTTTCTTGAAAGAAAATTGTTTTACTAAATCTTCAGTTTTTGACAACGGAATGAAACAATATAATTTTAATGTACCAGTTTTAATGTCCCTATTTAGGGAAATGTGGTGGAAACGAATAATAAATGTCTAATTCTGTGTGAAATAATAAGAAATAAATGAATAGAAGTAAATTAGTAAAGAAATGTGTTGCTAGAATTAATTTTACATATTTCTCGATGATTCAAGAGTAAAAATAAATATTGTTACAGTAGTTATTTAATTTTTCAGGAAATAATGAGATTTCCGTAGACTCTGTTCTCAGATTGAGTAAAGAGGCGAAATTTTGTAGCGCTTACTTCAGTGAGCATACAGAGACATTCCTTCTATAATATGGAAGCTACAAAATAGAGGAAACGGCTCATCTCTGAAAAGAGCCGTAATGTTTCTTGCTCCCTTGACGTTTACGAGTGACTCATAAAACAAGTGACAAACCCGTATTTCTACTTTATTCATGTGTATAACATCCAAGTGCTATGCGGATAAGTCAAAGCACTAGTAGTAAAACTGTACGAAGGCCCAACTTTCAAGAAGTACAGGAAAGGAACTGAAATATGTGTCCAGATCATTATTCGACGATTCTGTAAATTGCACAACATGTATACAGGGTGTTTCAGAAATACTTCGACAAATCTTGGAGGCATGTTTCTCACAACAAAGCAAGGAGAAAAGTTCATGTAAACATACGTCCGAAAATCCTTATTTTTTTAGTTATTAATGAAAGAACTTAATGAAACATCTGTTAGATATTGTCAGCTTGATAGCAAGTGTTGCAACTTTAATCAATTCAGAAACTCATAACAATGAAAGTTTACGTTCAACGCATTTCGAGGCATAAGCCAACAACTTAACTTAAGTTTGTAATCGATAATAATACATTTTGAATCTTGCGTACACTACTTTTAACACTTGAATATAATTAATTGATTAACTAGCGGACTTACTCGTGTTAATTATGTAAGATTTGTGCGGCTTACAGCTGTTTCAGTGCTTCACGCACCATCCTCAGAGCCTACTAGATCACGGCGTCATCTCGAACTTCTCTGCCTGTTATGTGGGTGTGTTTGATTGCTGAAAGGTGTTGAAGAGTGGAGTCAAATAGTGTGTGTGTACTGAAATTGATCTGTGTGTTGAGAATTTGTTCGGGGTGTGAAATATACAAACACACTAAAACACACCCCGAACAAATTCTCAACACACAGATCAATTTCAGTACACACACATTATTTGACTCCACTCTTCAACACCTTTCAACAATCAAACACACCCACATAACAGGCAGAGAAGTTCGAGATGACGCCGTGATCTAGTAGGCTCTGAGGATGGTGTGTGAAGCACTGAAACAGCTGTAAGCCGCACAAATCTTACATAATTAACACGAGTAAGTCCACTAGTTAATCAATTAACGATAATAATATTTATTTTGTTAGATAATCGAATGATGATATCGATACAAGTCGATACCGTGTGGGAGTATTTGATCCGACGAATGCATGCGTGTGTGGAAGCAAGAGGAGAACATTTTGAACATTTGTTACGAGTTTCTGAATTGATTGACGTTGCAACACTTGCTGCCAAGCTGACAATATCTAACAGATGTTTCATTATGTTCTTTCATTAATAACTAAAAAACAAAGGATTTTCGGACATATGTTTACATGAAATTTTTTTCTTGTTTTGGTGTGAGGAACATGCCTCCAAGACTTGTGAAAGTATTTCTGAAACACCCTGGAGATTCGTTAACAAGAAACAATAATTATGGAATAATAATGGGAACGTAAATAGGAGTTTCCAGTAAGATTTTCTACAGACTATCTGACACGAAACAATCTCTCAGAATGAGGCTTCATTATGGAAATGTATGCCACGAATAAGACGCTAACCTGTGATGTGATATTCATGTTTCACAAGAATTCAGTTATTTTACTATTTGAATTCACATTTACAGAGCGGGCTAGCGGCATGGTAGAAGGCTGGCCTTGAATTCGGAAGGTCCGGGATTCGATCCCAGGGGCCGGAATCCTAACTGAGGTTTTTCATAGTTTCCTCAGTTATTTTCAGGCAAATGCCGGGATGTACCTCTTGAAAGTCCGGCCATGGACGGCGATCCTTCCCTTAATCCTTTCATAAGTGTGAGTGAATGCGTGTAATGTCTTAAATGTTTGTGCTGTATCGGAGGTGGCTCTGGCATAGAGCTGATCCCTCATCCGGGGAGGCCCTCCACGTCCTTGTGTGGTCAAAAAAGTATGTATGTGATCCATAGATTAATTCCTCTCCCGACAGGTCGCGGCCCTGTAAGGCCCGGATGGCGTGGGAGAGGTTAAACTAAGGGAAAGAAGAAGAAGAATCCACATTTTTCTTCTCTGTGCCAAGAAATATTACTATAACTCTCTTAATTATAGCACATTAATTATACAGGTTATCTGTGAATGATTGATACACTTTTAGAGATAAAATATGACGGGAATTACATGGTATACCCCAAATATCCGATAGTAGCTGAAAGAATAACTCTCAAAGATTAAAAAAATTGGCGGTATATTTCCATATCTTCACAGCCAAGTTTCACCATTTACAGCAGCATTCTTTCTTTTGGAACTGGGAGATGTTGGTAACATGTAATAATCTTTAAAGTGTTTCCACGATTGTTATTTATTTATAGTATGATGTAACTTAGAAAACATGGCAATACGTTTATCTATTTTCACCAGAGTATTCGCGAATTTTTTAGTGTTACGCTACCAAACTGTTGGATTGGGACAGCTGGAACTACGTATGAATATTGGTCGAAGTGGTCTCCTTGCTCCCCGATCTCACTTCATGTGACTTCTTTTTATAGACTTATGCGAAGCAAAAGTGCTTGTTTCACATTTACCTCACCGTCGGGGCAATTTAATCAGAGGTTCGCGAGTTCAAATCGATTTGAAGGCGATAGAATTAAAAGGATTATAAATTCGTTAGCTTGACTTCCTACCCAATGGAAGTAGATCAATGGGTTCCGTGTCGTAGATTTAGGGCACATAAAACAATTTTTTTTCCTTAGAGGGCTTCAGGTAAAATTTCTCTGTCATTTCTGACTCACGTTAATTTCGATGCAGACTAAATTCTGCTGTTGAAAACATCGTTAAACAAATATAAATACTATAGTATTCATGAGTACACGATCCTATGTTTAAGAACATAATTTCTAACGAATGTTTAATAAAAATAAATAGCCCTAAGACAAATTGTCTCTGTACTTATTAGGACTTATGTAAGCCTATGTTTAAGTACTTAATAAGGGAAAAATTCATTCCGGCACAGGGAAACGAATCAAAGACCCTCATCTTGGCGCACTGAATACTCTTACCATCTGAGCTATGCCGAGACCCGATCCACAGTGCCGGTCGAAATCTCCTCCTTTGTATCTTTAATGGTCTGCTATCTGCATTTCAGACATTTACAGTGCGTGGCATAAGTCTCTCCGCAGCGAGGACGATGCGCTAGCACACTCAGTTATACTCAGTTACGTTGGCAGGGAATTTCGCTTACAAGCATAACGTTCATACTCAGCTATTCGTACGTAGAATGCTATTCAGTTACTACCTGCTCTAGATCAAGGCAGCACCACTGCTTCCTCGCCTTATCTTAGTGCTGCCAACTTAAGCGTTCCCACGCGACTCTGAGTTCACTGCGGAGAGACTTTTGCCACGCAGTGTTTGTCATATGCAGGAGTGCATATTTTAATGACTTTTATGGCCATTTCAACAACAGTTCTAGAGAACTGTTAATATTGACATATATATAATAGTGCAAAAAAAACCGGACCGACCCTTGTAGTTGATTTCAAAGCCTTGTTCACTCCAGAGTACGATAGACTGGTAACTAAGACTTTCGTGGTTCGAATCCTGCCTGGGAAGGAAACTTTTTTTGTTTCTGATTCAAATTTATTCCCAATACTTTTCGATAGCTGGTAAAATTCATGTTCTGGGAATAATAAGCTCATTAAGTAGTAAAATATCGCTGCAATCGAAAGGTTTTGGGAATAAATTTGAATAAGAAACACCAAAAAAGTTTCCTTCCCAGGCAGGATTCGAACCACGAATGTCTTAGTTACCAGTCTATCGTGCTCTGGAGTGAACAAGGCTTTGAAATCAACTACAAGGGTCGGTCCGGTTTTTTTTTGCCACTACTGTACATATATTATTATTATTTGAGGACACCGCCGTCCTTTGTTGAACATTGTGCAATCCATGACTGCGTAGTCATTACGAAGATGCTTATTAATAAAGAAAAATTCGTTCCGGCATCACAGAACCCTTAGCTTAGCGCACTGAGTGCTCTTACCATCTGAGCTATGTCGAGACCCGATCCACAGTGCTGGCCGAACTTTCCTGTGGATCGGGTCTCGACATAGATCAGATGGTAAGAGCACTCAGCACGCCAAGCTGAGGTTCCTGTTTTGATTTCCGGTGCCGGAACGAATTTTTCTCCACTAATAACTATCTACGTGATGATATACAAAGTCATTGATTACACAATATTCAATAGAGAACGGCGAGGTCCTCTAATAAGATTATAATACATAAGTGTTTATGAACTTGGTAGATTTTTAACGATATGAAGGTAAAAGGTAAAGGTAAAGGTATCCCCGTAACATGCCATGAAGGCACTTCGGGGGCATGGAGGTAGAGCCTCATGCTTTCCATGACCACGGCACTAGAATGAGGTGGTGTGGTCGGCACCACGCTCTGACCGCCTTTTACTCCCGGGAAAGATCCGGTACACGATTTTATAGAAGGCTGAGTGAACCTCGGGGCCGTTCTGAAAGTTTGGCAACGAGAAAAAATTCTGTCACCACCTGGGATCGAACCCTGGACCTTCCAGTCCGTAATATTACAAAATTATAGAGTAGTTCTTAAAAAAAAAAAAAAATTAAGACGCTGCATTTAAAAGTGCATTGGTCTGAATCATCTTATGAACAAAGTCTTGTCCATTCTAAAGAGCCTTAATAGTTTAAATGGAGAATTTAATACCAATAAATTGAATTAAATTCATTACCTATGCAACCCATATGATCCGTTTAAGAAGTAACGTTCTATGAACCTGATCTTGCTATCTTTTTCGTGTCACTAGTAATACAAGGTTGCCTACCTTCCGGCTCCTCCGTGGGGTTTGTGTTGTTTCTTCGCACAGACATGTGACACACACAGTGGACTAGGCTGGACTGTCACATCCGCTCAGCAGTTCTGATAGTTGGTATCGCATTCTGCATTTCCGGGGGGACCTATTGCTATGGAACCTGTTAACGGCTTTTTGATGTTTCTAGAGCTCTTAAATAACACGAGTGGTACAATATTTGTTTGCAAGGTAAACTGTCAACCCCTGCGGCGGCTGAGTGTACAGACATCCAGCCTATTACGCAGGCGACCCGGCTTCGAGTCCCGGCCAGGCCTGAAAAAAAAATCCATAGTGACACTTGTGACGGACAAGGTCACAGTTGGGTTTTTCTCGGAGTTCTCCCGTTTTCCACCATATTAGACATCTAAATCATTCCGTCACCATTTCTCCATTTCGTCATCATTCCATATCATTCCCCGATCGTTGGCTGTGGCGATGTACGGAGGGGACTGGCCTAGGGACGAGTGGAGTTGCCTGCTCGAAACCTGAGTACGCAGCGAACCTTAGTGTAGTCAGCCAGCCGGTGGGAATGCGCGTAGCTTGAGAGTTAGCGCAATAGATCGTAACAGATCGCAGTGCTGGGCTATAGAGCCCCCCTCTCGTAAATTCCATTCCATTCCAAGGTAAAATGTCGAATGTCAGCTCCCCACTACTATATGTACAACACAATGTCAATACGGCGGTTGCTGTCGTCTGCGATACAACGAACTTTTCTGTTGATTTTCGAGTTTGGCATTTTTTCCGGTTATTATATGCTTATTTAAGTTGTGTTAACTCTCGCTAGTGGTTTTATATTTTATTTTATCCGTCTTAGTATTTATTTTATTATTGTAAATATTTTTGTTTTATCACTATTATTATTATTATTATTATTATTATTATTATTATTATTATTATTATTATTAATATTGTTATTATTAATGAATTATTTTGTATTACAATCTTTGTATCAGTTCTGTCACGATTATTCTATTATTATTATTATTATTATTATTATTATTATTATTATTATTATTATTATTATTATTATTGTTACTATTATTTATATCATCAGCATTATTATTTGAACCCTGTGAAATTTATGTAGACTACTGGACTGTACCCGAGCACGAGCATTATGCTCATTTCGGGTATCTATTCGTATGTATTCAATTCAAATGTAAATTGTAAATAAATTTGAAATTTGAATTTGAATTTGAAATATTACTGAGGTATAGTGAAGTAGAGTTTCCGTTCGTATAATCCGCACAATAAAAGGTTTAGAAGGGATATAATAGGAGTTACTGTATAATACTAAAACTAATTTTGGAAACCTGCCTTTTCCAATTCACTGTACAGAGAAGCGTTCATTTGTATTGAAATGTCGCAGGCGAAACCCAGTACGAGAAGCACCTATCTCTAGGCTTGGTCCCCAAACTCTCCTGACTTCTTCGTGTAGGGCAGTGATCGTCAGCACTCGCTGAAATGTGCAATGGATACGCGGTGCCTTCCCGTGTGCACTGTCGTGCAACAGGGCGAGATAGAGAGCATACCCGCTAGCAGCTACGAGAGCACTGTAGTGCACTGCGTTTTCCGCGGGTAAGAGAGGCTAGCCCCAGCGTGCTCTGTGCTGACGACCCCTGGTGTAGGGTTTTGTTAAAGACATTGTCTATTCACAGAAATCCAGGAACATTGATGATCTGAGAGTAAAAATTACTCAAGCTTTTCAACAAATCACCCCTCTTATGTTACACATAGCGTATTCCGAATCTCGCCGGACCTGTGGACAACGATGACGTCACGCTGTAGCGAAACAGGCACAAAACTGCTGGAAGGATCAATGGCTATCATGGCGACTGTATAAGTTGTTGTCTGTGCTACGCTAACAAAATTTTGCGAAATTTCCGTACTGCCATCTCGTTCAAACAAAAAAGAGAGCATAAACAATTTATTTCTTGAACCGGTAGTAATAACTGGTCCGTTGACATGTTCGCTCATAAGCCATTACCATATTGTTTTTACGTTGTGCTCATTACAAACAATACAGCAGAACACACCGCCATGACACAACAGTGCACGATTTCATTCGTCTGCTAATTCCCGCCCTATACAAGAACCAATCAGATTCAATGATGGCGGCTGATGGAGACTGCCACCACCTCTGCAAGCTGATGGCACCGGTGCGACACCGGTGAAATTCGGAACACCGTGATGCCATCAGATTGCTCAGCGCTGAGATTCGGAATACGCCCAAAGGACATGGGTTGAATTGCATCACCGTTATGAGTTGTGCAGGGTGCGCAATGGGGGTCATGTTGAGCTCTGAGGAATCTCCCATCTTTCAGTGTTGTATGCACAAAGTTTCAACAAATAAAGTTCAGTAGTAAATGTTTTACGGTTTTTTTTATTTTATCTATATTCAAACTGATCACCCTGTATATCGGGATATTTTTCTGTTATTTTTTCTACTATTGCGGCATTCTTTATTTATTTATTTAAATTTAAATATACAGAATAAAGAATATAATTACAAACAAGAGAAATAGAAATAATAGAAATATTTACCCATCTATTTCAATTTTAATTATTTTATATTATTCCCACATATTGTCATTGCTTTTGATTTTAGAACAGACATTTTTATGTCATATTAGTTTGATTTTTTATACCATAATTGATATGCAGCAAGCTATAGTCAGTCTTCAGAATTTTATAAGAGTACCCGATCATCAGCGTATAATATTGTTTGCCTGATTTGGACCTAACTAATTTCATAATATTTGGTAACAGTAACTTGCGGCCACGTGATTTGGAACTCGATATAATGACGAGCATAGTCAGAATTTGCAGATTCGGAATTCCTGCTGATCATTGTGGTGTGAAGCCAATTTCTCGTTACGGTCAGAGTGCATACTCTGAAATCTGCCTTGTCATTAAAACCAGCATGAAATCCTGAAGATAATGTAAAAAGTCTAGGCGAGGTGGAAGAATGCAAACTCGCAGCACTGTATTTGCTTCTCTGAAAGAAGCAGAGAGAAACCAATCTGCTTGAAACTACCGAGAGGTGGCAGCATATTGGCAGAGGCTCGCTCCAATCTTGTAATGGATACAGTGACATCAGCAACATCGATGAATGGATAAATTAATAAACGAGCGGATTAATCTCTCGATGTCTGGAAACCAACTACACAGAAGTCGTGGATTTCATATAAAATTGATTGAAGTTGTAAGGAATAGGACAGAATTAATAGAAAAAATATTTCAGCGGTCCGCTGTCTTCGCTATAGCGTATGCCCTTCATATTCAAACGTTTCGTGGTTCGATTTCAGTCGTGGGCAATGGCTGAGATTATTTCCGTCCATGGGACGGTGGTGGTGTGGAAGAGAAGGCCTGATGGCCTTAACTACACCAGAATAAATAAATAAATGAATGAATGAATAAATAAATAAATAAATAAATAAATAAATAAATAAATAAATAAATAAATAAATAAATAAATGGGATTGGATACTTGTCCCTTGTTATGTGCTGGCGTCTGTTGTCTCAGCGGTGGCAATGTGTCATGCTAACCACACGGCCAGGGAGGTTTACATTATGTATCTGTAATAGCTATATACCCACCCTTACAGTGCATTGGATTGTAAGGAGGTAGGAAAGGGAAGTAAAATAAAACGAAGAAGGGAAGAAAGAAACAGACACAGGTATTTAAACAAATTGCCGCCATACTGAGGAGT
This sequence comes from Periplaneta americana, assembly GCA_025594305.2. Classification (NCBI taxonomy): domain Eukaryota; kingdom Metazoa; phylum Arthropoda; class Insecta; order Blattodea; family Blattidae; genus Periplaneta; species Periplaneta americana. The sequence goes on from JAJSOF020000021.1 coordinate 21,795,328, forward strand.
AGACATCTCAAACAAAACAATTGACGCGTAAAAATAATAGATTTTAAATTCTACAAAATTTAAGATAATATTACAAAACCCCGAAATAAAGTAGATTGTGGACAGTGTCCATTGCCTGATCTATACTATAAAAATAGAAGTTTCGAGACTTGGATCTGCTCTCGTCTTTAGCTCTTTTCGTGATACTGACACTTCTTAGTTTCTTTTTGTAATTTCCAAGTGGTTAGCGGAGGCGAGAATTTAAGCCTGAAACTCTAACACTAATCCAGTACGTTAACCACTTCACCACCGAATTGATAGCGGACTTGACTAATGTTTAACCACCTCAAAATAAAAATATCAGAAGCTATCAGTATCATGAAAAACACCTGAATAGGGGAGTAGACCCAACTCCCGAAACGTCGTGTATTTATAATATATCAAACAATGGACAACGTCCGAAAAAGGCTAGTCGTTAATCATATACGATTTTCACAGAATTGTAGACTTTTATATTTAATTATTTTATTTTCTCAGAGAAGGCCTATTCACCCGAAATAGTTTAGTGACTTATTTCAACAGTTAACAGCACTGACTCAAAAGGCAGACGTCCACTCACTACCCAAACAAGATTCTCTGTATCAGTTTTACTTATTATCTCAAATAGAACAAGATTCTAAACAGTGTTCACACTGTAGAATAATAAAAATATTATGAAGTATTTTAAAAACAGCTGTACTTATCTACCTAACGCCTTCCTCCTGCAAACAGTGATTTCTTTCACAAAGAAAGAAAGACTACTTTCGCGCGATTCCAGTTCTATCAGCTTCTAAGGTAGTGATGTGAAAGCAAGCGCATTTTTCTGACTTTGACGTCGTGCGCGGGCAGCAAGCGCTAAGTATGGAAAGAGGAAGGGTTGTGTATATGAATAAGCAGCCTGTTGGATTGAGAAAACAGTGGTGCACAAACTTCAAACGGAACGTTAAATTTTATGTCGTTATTTTTATATGGCTTCTTTCTGTTTGACATTATCTATATTGTCTGTAAAACAAAAGTACTAATACCAATTTCTTAATATTGCAGTTGTGTTTTAAATGTTAATAACATAATAAAGAATTAAGAAGAAATATTCACAAAAATTCCATAGCAGTACAACTATACTGTACTAAATGGATGAAACACATCATTCATAAACATAGTAAAAAAAAAAAAAGGCTGAGTATGACATGATAAGTTGGAATTGATATTGGTGGTACCTTTAGCCTTATAAAAGTAATCAATAAACCAATCAAAACAATATTACAGTACGAAGCAAAGATATCTAAGTGCTGTATATGTTTTAACTGTAACTAATATTCCATAACAAACCTCCTATCGCATTATGCTTTTAAGGTGATATTGCTGAGCAACTTCCTATCATCAAAATATTAAATTATTTTCTCGAAACGGGCTAAAGCTATAGAGCTGACATTTTTACGTTATCTTTTGCTTATAATGTAACAGTAGTCGCTTTAACTCATTTCCTTACAAACAATTTCCATGCGAATATTTTCAAAATTTTCAATACACTATCTTCAGCATTGTATTTACGGTATATTAGATTTACGAAAACATCCTGTAAGGCTACTAAATAAATAGGCCTGATCTGAAAATTTCACTTTTCTATAAAAAAAAGTTTAGAAATGTTTATTAAAACTTACATTCTTATAATGCATTTATACAGGGACATAATTTTATTTTTACTTCAATTTTTATTGTACCTGAGTTTTTTAATGTACTTCAACCCCTTCTAGTAATGAAGTTCAACCGTCCTCCACACAGATCCAAGACCGCATATACAATCATAGTAGCCTTACGGTTATAGTAAACAGTACGTTCCAAAAATATGTTCTCGTTTTCCAGTGACGAAAGAGCTTTCAATATTGAATCATTTTCGCACAGGTACTGTCGTCCATTTGCCCACGCCGTATCTCAGTTTCCCCACCAGCTTTTATTCGCCAGCTAGTGGCTGGGCTGTCTTAGCTCTTTTCTGAGAACATTAATTTCTGTTAGGAATTGGACGTCTACGTAATATTATACGACTGTTTAAAATAACTTAAATAAAAGGGCCTTGTTAAGTAATTAACTGTCACTTTCCGAGTAATTTTATCTTTTCGGATCGGACAGAAGTGAAGATTGAATTTACAGTACGTAAGGTACTCTTTTATAGAGTAGGTACAGAATTATTTCAACATGAGTTACTAGTATGAAGGACGAAACTTGTAATTGGGATTAGGTACAATAGTCTATAGTGCGATAATATGCACAGAACTGAAGCCTGTATCGAAATGAACGGCCACCATTTTAAAAATGTGTTTAAATAATCATATTATGATTATTTTTCAATTTAACTTCATTCTCTATATTGTACGCTAATGTACTGTAGACAGTATAATATACACTGGATAATGAATACGTCCACATGGACAGCTCAATTCTTGAGTAAAACACTCATTGTTAATACTGTACTGTATTTTGATTAAACAAAAACCTAATGAAAATGATCGAACTCAAAAGCGAAATATTTCCTAGTTTACGTAAATGGATGAACTACTTTTTTCCCTCCTATACCTGGTAAAGTGATTTGTTTGTATATTACGCCAGTATCCTCGAACTCCGGTCGTGGAAGGGGGATAGCAAACGGCGTTGGTCCAGAAGTATAGCCAAGTTAATATTTAAAATGTTAGTAAAAATAAAATGATGTCCCTGTATTTCTCAGATAAATCTAAAAACTAACATGGATACAGTTTTAATAAGTTCTCTTCCTTTATCTATTGAATCAGTGCTGGCCATCCCTGAATATAGCTCGACCAAGCGGCATATACTACCTCTTTCGTCTGTCTCTTTCCTTTTCGCTGTAAAGCGCTCAGGCTTTCCTGAGCTCTAAAGCGCGCGCTTGCTCCTATGGGCATCAGTTGACATGACTGTTCTAAGGCATTATAAAGTAACCCATGAGATGAACCTTACAAAGCAGTGTCGATGGCTCTGATATTAAATATTTTCTAAAATTGGCCCGATTTGTCCGCTAGGGCTATTCGTCCCCTCTAACCCTACTTGGAGAATTTTTTTTTTTTTTTTGTGGGTTGATCTCGACATTTGATTCTTCACCTTAGCAAAACCACAGCCAGGATGAGACCTACATCTGCAGTCTGGTGTAACTCTTTATTCACAGAAGCTCCCAGAATCTCGAGCTCTCCTCAGATCTTTACTGCCAAAGGGAAATGCAGGCCGGCCTATGAGACCGTCAACACGGATAGGGTAGCGAAACGCCATTTCGTTACCTGACATGACAGTAACGAAAGATGCTGTTCTTATTTGATTTTAAGAATTCAAGCGCTCCGGCAATCCAAAGTACAGTCACGTACATGTAAAATGAAACTCCATTCGTAGGTGAGACGAGAGACGGGTCGCTGCATGATTAAACCGGCGCTCTTGAGACTCCAAGAAGTGTGCTGGAGAGAATATTGCGGAAGAGGCGTGTCCTACAGAGTAGGGATTATTTATTAATACTTTTATCTGGCTCAGGATACATACTTTCGTAAGCCCGAATAACAATAAATCTCGCATAATTCACTGAAATATCAAGGGCGTAATATTTCAAAAAGAATACATACAAAAAATAACGCAATATTTTTCTTATTATAGGCCTACTTTTTACGCAATTCGTAACAATTTATTCAGTTCCTTCATCATATCGCGATTAATATAACTATCTATAATTTATTTTTGACGTAGAATCATTAGGTATGAGGCTGGTAACTTGGGAATTGACTGTAACATAATAGTACATGATGCAACGAGCCTATAATGGTAGTAATTAAGACGCGAGTATGTTTGTTTATTAAACGAGCGCAAGCGAGTTTCATAATTTTCATACGAGCGTCTTAATTACTATTATAGGCAAGTTTCATACGACTTTTTATGCTCGACCATATTTCTGACTTGAAATTATTCATAAGTATTCATGTTATTGTTATCTAAGTGAAGAGCGGAACTGATCTTCTAAATTGTGAGATGTGCGCAGACGCGAAAGTATTGCTTTTTCCGAGAAACGAATGTCATTGACCTTGATATACTCTAGAGAATAACATGAACATTAATATTGATAAAACCTGGAAATTGATTTAGAATTGAAAAACGAGATGACAAATTGAATTTATTTGAATATTATTTACAATTAACGCTAATTTATTATAGTAACAGAACATAACCTTCTGCGACAGTATTGGATTTCCAGCCTCCGTGACGTTTCGCTAATTGTCTTTCGATTGCATATCCGAGAATAATCGATACTTGCGGTTTTATAATGATACAATGGTGATTTCTCATTGGCTCAACAACTGAACTATAATGAATAGGTGTACTTTAATGAGGTGCATTAAAGGGCTACTACCAGGTGTATAATTAGGCCTACTACATTTCCGCATGGTCGAGCATAAAAATAAAAATGCAACTACTTTCCTTGTTCTTGTATTTCCCTTGTTTACCTTAGTCTCACCTTACTGTCATTCTATTAGCCTTGTTTTCTTTGTATGCCCCTTGTTCTCCTTTCTTTCATTTTGTTCTCCTTGATTAATCTCTCTCTCCTTGTATTCTCCTCGTTCTCCTTGTTTATCGTTTGTCATTTGTCATTCGGAGTGTTATGTTTGTAAATAATAATAATAATAATAATAATAATAATAATAATAATAATGATAATAATAATAATAATAATAATAATAATAATAATAATAATAATAATAATCCATGTATTTTGGGTCCCTATCACCACGGTATGGCTCGTCCTCAGGTTGCGGATAGAGAAGACGGCCTCCAGATATGGAGGGCAACTGCGAAATATATTGAATAAGGAGTCTTGGACAGCCGATAAGGAGTGGTCCTCCGGCTTGGGGATTGGGCGAAGGGCTAACAACCCATCACCGTAAAAAACAGCTTGTTACGAAACCACACAATAAGCTTCGGAATGGGACTGATTCTCTTGCACGACCACACCAAAGAAATATGGTTATGAACTATGGTACTTGGAATGCAACTAGTCTTTATAGAACAGAAGGGATAACATTATTGCCGAGACGTAGATGGGAGGATAATATTAAAATGGATTTGAGGGAGGTGGGATATGATGATAGAGACTGGATTAATCTTGCTCAGGATAGGGACCGATAGTGGGCTTATATGGGGGTAGCAATGAATCCTTAAAAGCAATAGATAGATAGATAGATAGATAGATAGATAGATAGATAGATAGATAGATAGATAGATAGATAGATAGATAGATAGATAGATAGATAGATAGATAGATAGATAGATAGATAGATAGATAGATAGATAGATAGATAGATGGATGGATGGATGGATGGATGGATGGATGGATGGATGGATGGATGGATGGATGGATGGATGGATGGATGGATGATAGATAGATAGATAGATAGATAGAGGGATGGATAAATAGATAGAATGCAAGGAATGCAAGCATAACTGCTGACATTTATTGCCAACAACTCAGACGCCTTGCGGCCGCAATTGAAGAAAAACGACCGGCAAAACTGTATCAAGTGTTTCTGCAACACGATAATGCACGCCCGCACTCCGCTAACATGAAGGAAGCAGCTATCCAGAGTCTTGGATGGGAGGTGATTCCACTTCTCCCATATTCTCCGTATCTTTCGTTCTCAGATTTTCACCTTTTCCGTTCTCTGTTCGACAATTTTGATTTGACGACTTCTTTAATCCCAAACCAGCAGATTTCTTCAGACGCGGAATCGAAAAACTACCCCACTACCCCAGCGTTGGCAGAGGGTCGTAGATAATGTGGAGGAATATGTTACTGATTAATTTCTCTCTCCTGGTTCCGCTTGCAAGATCGACGTTTAGTACATTCTCTTTGCCTGCTATATCGAATTATACATGATTCCACACCCAACTACCTTGCCTCTCGGTTTACTCTCCTAGCTTCACATCATAATCGTAATACACGTTCACAGCACAATCTGTTGCTATCAATACCACGTCATCAGACATCTCTGTACTCAAGCTCTTTCTCAATAGCCATGGCCCGCTCATGGAATTAGCTTCCGCTGAAAATCAGGGGTAGTCTTAGTCCTCAGTTGTTTAAAATTAGGTTGTTTATAAATATTTTAAACGCACAGAATTAGTTTTTTTTAGGTATAATTTTTTATTTATTATTATTATTATTATATTATTATTATTATTATTATTATTATTATTTTATTTTACAGTCATTACTTTATTTTTCCATTAACACTAATATCTAGGTAATTGTCATTGTCTCAATGTAACCCGTGCTGTGCTGATCATACTAATTATTGTACTATTCCTTTAGTTGTGAGATTATATTCATATGTATTAATTTTTTTAAGTTAATACTTGTATACTGGAATGTGTTTACTGTTTGTAATTATGTATTCAGTCTCTTTTTTAATTATATTTATTATTATTATTATTATTATTATTATTATTATTATTATTATTATTATTATTATTATTATTATTATTATTATTAATACTGATTGCGTACATGTATTCAATCTCTTTTTATTTTTATTATTATTATTACTATTATTATTATTTTTAAGTTAATATTTGTATACCGGTATGTATTTTTCTGTATGTAATTTGATCCTGGTTGAGTGGAAGAGAAGGCCTGATGGCCTTAACTCTGCCAGGGAAAGTAAATAAAAATATCATTATTATTGTTGTTATTATTATTATTATTATTATTATTATTATTATTATTATTATTATTATTATTATTATTAATTTCTGTCTTGTATTCATCTCAAATTAACAAGTTCTACCACACCGAAAAAACACTACGAATTATTCAATGAACCCAATATAATAGAAAAGAAAAGAAGACATTCATTCCTATTTCATGTTTTAACCGTGTCCTCCGACTTGGCGAATGTTTTAGCCGTTGGACAGACATTTTGTCTCTGCGGATAACTTTACTGAGCTCGGTTGCCTGTTTGTTGAGTGATTTGGCTTTGCTATCACTAACATTCCTACATCGCTTTGCTGACTCGGCGGGCTATCGAGAAGTTTATCGCGAACTTGTGTTGAACTGCCGAGTGATTGTCATTCATCCACTTTGGGAAACTTGTTTTCGATAGGGAATTTACTTGATTCTCCAAACTTTGCTCGCATCCACGCACTTACCAAGTTTCGAGATAACATGAAGTTTTCGCATATTTCAGTATTACTGATATTCCGCGACTCCAAGGATCCCATGCACTCCAAACAGCCATAGTCATAATGTATTTTTCATGGGATTGGACCAGCATTAGGTCTCCTTCTGGCTCTCTTCAGAAGTTCTGTATTGTCTTCCTTTTATTTGATTTACTCTTTACTTAGATTTTGTTATTCCTTTTCCTTCTCTTTTTCTCTTTCGTTTTCTCTCCTTTTCTTCCCATCTCAATCTTTTCCCTTTCCTCATCTTTTCTTCTTTACTTCGTTCCTTTCCCTCCCAATTTTTTTAGTTATTTTCCTTTTTTCCCCATCATCTCTTAGTTTTCCTCCTTCTTTTCTTCTCGCCAGTCCACAGCTGTGGAGTAACGGTTAGCACGCCTGATCGTGAAGCGAGCGGGCCCCGATTGAAGTCCTGGTTGACATTAATCAACTACTCTCTTTCCAGCTAAAGATTGAAGTAAATGTAAATAAATGCACGTGGCATAATGGTTCCTGATTGGCTGTTGGACGCATAACTCCTCCAAGCTCATGCTTGTCATCTTCTTCCTCACATTAAAATAGTTCCTTCTAAAATAATAAAATGTATAATATACATGGAATACGGGTAAATTAAACATGCTTACGAGAACACTTTCTTACGATTTAAACAATATGTTTATATTGTTAGTTTCAAATATTGCATGATAAATCATTGTAACGTGTATTATGACAACTCGCATGCGTAATAGGCATTAAGCGGAACTCCCAAAGTGACCTCCAGCTTCACAGAGCACATCAGCACAGCTGGTAAAACCTGGTAAGGTTTATCTTGTCTCAGTAGCAATAAAACCAAGTCCCTTCAAATGAGGGTGGAGATTATAGGAGGGTTGGAAATTTTTAGAATTCCTTTCAAAATCTTGTTATTATACAGGCTGCCGGAACTCAGTTTCTTGAAAGACAAGCTCAATGACGGAACTACACAGTATGAAGAGAGATATTTTGTTATTTTATTTTTCGCTACAGAATGTATCAACTAGTCCCTTCCGCCACTGGATGGATGGACGGCATCGCTCCACTCCCCATCGCCATAACAACTCATCTTCTTTCACAATAGCCCTGCCAAGACTCTGGAATTCGCTACCTGCTAGCATCAGGGACTGTCGAAATAAAATTGAATTCAAACGAAAACTTACTAGGCACTTGGTCAGTAATTGATTACTTGTAAATAGTTTCTTTAATCTATCACAAAATATTTCAATATTCAGTAATTTCATCACTATACAATTTTGTTATTCTAGATTTAATTTGTAATTCAGTAAATATAAAATATTCTTTGTTTCTTTATGATAAATTATCTAGCTTTAATTATTCAGGTAATCTTTTCGTACTTTGATTTTATTGTAATTGTAAATTTAATACTAATTGTAATATTGTTTGTAATTGTAATTGTAATTGTAAATTTAATACTAATTGTAATTTTATTGTTAATATTGTAGTTGGAATCTCCTGGTAGAGGGGCAGAGAAGGCCTGACGGCCTTATCTCTACCAGGTTAAATAAATAAATACTACTACTAAATAAATAAATACTACTACTACTACTAACATAGACGAAGTAAGACATATCTCCTTTCTCTCTCTTTTCACAGTGAGACAAGATACATCACACAGCCTTTAACACAGTGCGAGATTCAGTGTTGCCAACCTCAAAGAAATTTCTGTAGAATTAAAGAAATTCTCCGCTCTTCAAAGAATAACATTTAATCACGAATCTACAGAAAAAGAACTCTTCGATATCAACGCGCATATATCTAAGTAATGAAAATTCTGTGATATCCCTGTAGGTCTATCCCTGTGTTATTGAATCACCGTGTATGTCAGCACAAAATTCGTCTCCCCTCTGCCTCTAGCGCGTGTGCGTTCCGAGAACGATCACGTGAGAGATGCATGCTTTGATCAATTGAAAGATGCCTTTGTGAATCCCCGACTTCGTCTTTCTCGCACCATCTGAGGTCGAGGTCAATGTCTCAATTACAGTGAGTCGCAATAGTTTGCTTGTGACAGATGACAGTGATTTTTGTATTGTATTGTAGTAGCCTATTGTTAAAGCAGTCAGTACACGAAGCGTGTGTTATAGTGTTCTGATTATGTCGGGTATGGAGGGGCTAGAGCCGTTATCAATTTCCGATTAATAGTAGTATACAAGTTCACACACTGACGTAAGTAGAATCTAATTATTATATTAATAACATTTTAACTTTATTAAAATCATGTAAGTCTTGTTATTAACCCTCTGCGAGCATTTTTACGGGTTAGTTTAAAGAATGTGTTGAAATGTTGTCTGCAATATATCAGATGATGGCTGCCCTGCGTGCTCACTTGGTGAAAATAATGCGCCCTGGTGGCTGCTTTAGTAGCTAGCTTGCGATTGCGGAGTAATACATTTCGGTTTTGTTTATGTTTACTTCAATCTTTAGTTGGAAATAGTATAGTTGAGATTTTTCCGGCGTTTTCCCTCAACCCATTAATCTTTGCAGGACAGTAAGCCAAAAATGAAAACAAAATGTAATGTTTTAGGTTTGTCATATCATGGATCACAACACTTCGATAAAGTTTTTTCAGACTTGATGTAGCTCAATGCTAGATGGGGCCGAAACAGGTCTACAGAGGCCTAATTCGTGAAGGATGATGATGAATATGATGATAGATAGATATACCATTATCGGGAAATATGATGAAAACAAAAAGGTATAAAAAAAAGTTAGTGAATACGTGGAAACATGCAGTGCAACACTTGTCATAACACTTGTCATAACTAACATATGTAATTAAATATTTTTCTTGCGTGTGATAAAACACAATTAACAAAGTTAAAAATTCCGAATGTCAAGTTTCAAGTTTGAAACCCGAATTTTATTTCACATAAAAACATATATTTTCACAAAAATTATGTAAATACATATTTTCAGGAAATCTATTATAAACACATAAATCTTGGAGTTTTTTACTTAAATAATGTTTTTACAAGAACTTTTAAATATTTTAAAACTAAATCAATTATGTCACTCAGAAATACGGTATCTTTTTAAGAATTCTTGGTTGCTTCGTGTTTCTATGGGCTGTGTGGTGTATCGTGATCCATTTTCGTAATAGTATCGCCTCAAGTTCTGAGAATTGCTAGGCAGCATATCAGTGTTATTATATGAGAATAAATTAACATGGACAAGAAGGAGAGATTTCGCAACACATAATTAGGACTGTTTATTGTTGATGAAGATGATTTCATTCTGCGCTTTGTTTGTGAAACACAACAGATAAGAGCTCGGGTATGAACATTATTTAATTTAAACAAATCTCTCGCCTCTCGTTCATGCCTATGGAGTGAGGAGATACATCTTGTTGTGATTCCCCGTTATCGGACCATAAGCATAAGCTGCGTAGTGTAGACGTGGTGGCGTCGCTATAGGAAGCTTTTCTCCGACATTGTCAGTCAGTAACTAGAAACATTTTTTTACGTTAAAACGTGTGTATATTAGCCTCTTAAGATGCCTAAAATCAAATCGAGTTTAAGATCGCGTTTACAGCAATATGTAGATGAATTTAAAAACATTTTTACTACCGACGGAAAAGTGTTATTTTGCCAACCATGTGGTAAATCAGTAAGTGCAGATCAGAGCTCTCAGGTAACCCAACATTTGTCTGGAAACAAGCACATTGCCGCTGCTTCACGTGTGCATTCACGGCAAAACAGTGGATATAAAAATGTGTAAAGTTGCTCAAGTATTGGAGGGTGTGCCTGTAGGTGAAATTTATGGTGTAGGTGTTTGTGACATTCGTCTCTTTAAATATGCATGTCTGACGTCCTGTGATGTGCAAAGATCGTTTTCACAGTATAAGTCGTTGTTCAGAGATAATGGGCATCCATTTGTGATGGAGAATTTGGAGATGACCTTTGTTGTTCACTGCAATTCTCGGACAACTACTAGCAACTGATACTCAAGTGTGATTGGTGAGTACCTAGTAACATTTTTTTTTCAAGCTAAGTAAGGTATTTTTGTCATATTTAAAATATATATATATATATATATATATATATATATATATATATTTTTTATTTTCAGAACATATTTTCGTACTTTTTAGCACATAAAAATCCGCACTCTAGTCATTAAGTTACCTACTTTGGCAACTCGTCATAATGTAATATAATATAATTTTTATTTAGTATTCAGTCTAAATGACTTATCATAATTTAAAACATCAACAACACTTACAAATGTAAATATTCATTGAATGTTATAGACAACTAATGTGCTAACGTTTTCGCCCTTGGGCATCTTCAAGCATTCGACTCAACAATATCTTATACAAATTTGTTTTACCATATGATGGCTGTGAAATATATATCACAACTGACAGAAAATCATTGATATTGGCCTATTATGAAGTTTAATAAAAACTATATGATTTTACTACGCTATTTTAATAATCACAATATCATGAATTAAGTAAGAAATATATGATTAATGACAACATTTTTAGTTACTATCAATTTTATTACAAATGTAATTTTAATTTTATTTTAATACCTGTACCTTTATTCGAATTTTAGGTTGTTTGCTTACCATAGAGATAACCATTTAAACTGTTATTTAATGATGTACACATGATTTGTAAATATGTTAGATGTAAATTGTTTGATATATATATCACAGCCATCATATGGTAAAAAAATTGTGAAAGATATTGTTGAGTCAAATGCCTGAAGATGCCCAAGGGCGAAAACGTTAGCACATTAGTTGTCTATAACATTCAATGAATATTTACATTTGTAAGTGTTGTTGTTTCCATTAGGAAAGTTCAGGATAACAGGCAGGGTTTGGAATTGAACGGGATACATCAGCTTCTAGTCTATGCGGATGACGTGAAAATGTTAGGAGAAAATCCACAAACGATAAGGGAAAACGCGGAAATTCTACTTGAAGCAAGTAAAGAGATAGGGTTGGAAGTAAATCCCGAAAAGACCAAATATATGATTATATCGCGTGATCAGAATATTGTACGAAATGGAACTGTAAAAGTTGGAGATTTATCCTTCGAAGAGGTGGAAAAATTCAAATATCTTGGAGCAACAGTAACAAATATAAATGATAGTCGGGAGGAAATTAAACGCAGAATAAATATGGGAAATGCCTGTTATTATTCGGTTGAGAAGCTTTTGTCATCTAGTCTGCTGTCAAAAAATCTGAAAGTTAGAATTTATAAAACAGTTATATTACCTTGTTCTGTATGGCTGTGAAACTTGGACTCTCACTTTGAGAGAAGAACAGAGATTGAGGGTTTTTGAGAATAAGGTTCTTAGGAAAATATTTGGGGCTAAGAGGGATGAAGTTATAGAAGAATGGAGAAAGTTACACAATGCAGAGCTGCACGCATTTCATCCTTCACCTGACATAATTAGGAACATTAAATCCAGACGTTTGAGATGGGCAGGGCATGTAGCACGTATGGGCGAATCCATAAATGCATATAGACTGTTAGTTGGGAGGCCAGAGAGGAAAAGACCTTTGGGGAGGCCGAGACGTAGATGGGAGGATAATATTAAAATGGATTTGAGGGAGGTGGGATATGATGGTAGAGACTGGATTAATCTTGCTCAGGATAGGGACCAATGGTGGGCTTATGTGAGGGTGGCAATGAACCTCCGGGTTCCTTAAAAGCCAGTAAGTAAGTAAGTGTTGTTGATGTTTTTTAAACCATGATATGTCATTTAGACTGAATACTAAATAAAAATTATATTATATTACATTGTATATTGACTATACAATACCATGCTTACTAAGATAACCCGTCATAAGATACTTTTCTAACCTGGAGTTGAAAGACTTCAAGGTTCGGCAGCCCTTGACTTCAGGCGGCAGAGAGTTCCAGTGACGATAGGTAGCAACAGTGAAAGGTGAGGAATACAGAGATGATGTGTGGAATGGAATTTCTAGCTTGTTATCACGTTGTGATCGAGTTTTAATATTATGATAGCGAGAGAGAGTATGAAAACGGGCAAATAAATAAAACAATAATGTCGGCATGTATGGTATATATTCAATAAGAGAATAACTGACAAATGATTATTAATAATACAACACATATTAAATTGTATTAAATTTATTTCATTTTGAACTATATTCACAATATTAAAATAAGAACAAATTCGTTAAAAATCTAAATATCACAATAACACACAACACGAGTCACTCAATTACAGAAATCCTTTTATTCTCTTCCTCCTCATCTTCTCTTGTTGCCATTCATCTATTTCATTTCTTTTCCTCTTCACTATGTGTCCAGACTTCGTAGCCACGTTGTACAAGTTTTGTAAGTCTACGTCAAGCAGACTAATTCAGTCATTTGTAAAAGAAGTTACATGATAATGGAAAACACAGAATCGAATCGGAGCACAGCATGTTCTTCCCACGCTTTTACCCGCCCTTGAACCCGAGCAGCAGTTGTAATAACAAAATCAGCGCCCAGAGCGCTCTGACTCTAGGGCATAGCACGCAAACAAAACCTATTGCTTCGAAAGCTGTACACAAGCGTGTATTACCCACAGTCGACCTTTCAATTAACAAGATCATTCGATAAAAAATAAAATTTGTTCTGAATGCTCAAATTTTCTTGGTTATGTTACTGTTCACTTCAAAATTGTTATGTTTACAAATACCTTTATATTTGAATTTTTGTGAATGTAAAATAAAAGTGACATCTATACTAATAATAAATCTGTAGCCGAAATTTTTCTGGTAATTTTCGATTTTCCAAAAATAATTGGTCCTAACATATATAATTAACCACCCTGAAACTGAAAATCGCTTTTTTAAATTTTTGTTTGTATGTATGTATGTATGTATGTATGTATGTATGTATGTATGTATGTATGTATGTATGTATGTATGTATGTATGTATGTATGTATGTATGTATGTATGTCTGTCTGTCTGTCTGTCTGTCTGTATGTTTGTTACCTTTTCACGCGATAATGGCTGAACGGATTTCGATGAAAATTTGAATATAAATTAAGTTCGTTGTAACTTAGATTTTAGGCTATATGGCATTCAAAATACATTATTTAAAAGGGGGTTATAAGGGGGCCTGAATTAAATAAATCGAAATATCTCGCTTATTATTGATTTTTGTGAAAATGTTACATAACAAAAGTTTCTTTAAACATAATTTCCGATAAGTTTTATTCCTGCAAAATTTTGATAGGACTGATATTTAATGAGATAAATGAGTTTTAAAATTAAAATAACTGCCATCTAAGGCCGTGTAATGAATTAAAAACAAATGACTTCGTCTATAAGGGGCCTTGGACACAACAATCGAAAGCTATGAAAGATAGCCTACAGAGAATGTTTCTGTCTTTGTATGAAGTAATATCAGAAGCTAAATTAACCGATTTGTATAATTAATTATTAATTCACCATTGGAAAGTGTAGTTTCTCTAGATGGACATAATGCTATAATGTTATTACAGTAACTTGTGAGTGAATTGAGGACAGGTAAGATTAAAATAGCTTCTTATGCACAGAAAACTTGATAGACTATTCTGTACATTCGTTTCCTGTATTTCCTAAAATAATTTTTATGACGAAATGAGTGGTCTCTGGATCAAAATAATCGCATTTTAATTATGCAAATACAATTTAAATTAAGTAACACAATAAACGATTTATCCTTATATCAAACACGAATGTTCCCTGGATCAAATGTCCAATTTTAATTATGTAATTACTTTATATTTATTTCTAACGGGTGCAGCGGAGCGCACGGGTACGGCTAGTTTGATAAATAATTGATTATACTAATTTATTAAATTAATAATAACAATAAGTCCACCACAGTGGAGTAACGGTTAGTTTGCCTGACCGAGAAACGGCGTAGTTGTTCACCTATTTTACGAAGGAGCACGTGTCTCAGAAATTCAACCAACTCTGCCAATATAATTATCTATAATCTGTGCATTTAGAACTGTCTGCTCAAGGTCAAGTAATGGACTGCACTTTCCAAGTGTGCTTGCCCCACCATTCTCCTCAATTAAAGTTAGCTGGGACAGCCAGAATTACCAGTGCTTCAGTTCACAGGTTTTCAGTTCAGTGACTCGTGCGTGGTTTGTAGTTTTGTAGGTTTGTATGTGTTCTTGATCCGCTAGTTCGAAGTGCACAGATAATAGAAAAACTGTCCAACTATGCTGCGATCTCAAAAGCAAACGGCCGTGTAAATCGACGCGATACATTTTAGCCAGGCTCATATCGACTATAATAATAATAATAATAATAATAATAATAATAATAATAATAATAATAATAATAATAATAATAATAATCCGTGGCGCTACAGCCCGTGAAGGGCCTAGACCGACCAGCCGGGTGCTGGCCTCACGCCCACATGTCGAAGCAGAGGTGGACGATCATCCAACCAGAATGGAGGTATCGTGTGGTTAGCACGATGATCCTCCCAGCCGTTATAGCTGACATTCGCAACCTGATTTCGCTACCTATCGTAGTTCCCCAAGTGCATCACGATGCTGGGTGGGCACCGGAACCATACACTGGCCGAAATTTCATGAGAAAATTTCTTCCCCATGAGGACTCGAACCAGCGCGCATTCCGTAACGCGAGTCCTAGACAGGATGCCTTAGACCACGATGCCACGGCATATCGACTATAGAACTTCATAATCGATATTACGATGTCTCTATTAATATATTATTGGACTTTCATTTTCTAAATGTATCGAATCGACCGGACGATAATTGATTGACATGTTTTGAGTATTTAAAAAGTATCTTTAATTTTTTTTGTATATATAATATATTTTTCACGCAAATCAAACTTTAAGGTAGGGTAAAGTATATAGTGATGGGCACTTTAAGCACATTGCAACACATATTTGGTTGGGAACATCTAATTTACAGAGGTAGATTTCTCATTTTTTCCAATAAAGAACTGAATATATTTGTGACCCTTTTACACAAGAAAGAACTTACAATAATGTGTCTGATTATTTTGAAATTACATCAATATTGAAAGAGGAGAAAAACATAGTGATGGGCACTCGAGCTTCAGACTCGGGCACCTAAGTATACAGTGCTGGGCACTTTAATATTTGATACAAAAGTGAGACATTTACCTTCAAATTAAAACTAATTTATTCGTTTTCAACTTCTAAGATGCCCTTGCCTCTATTAATTATGAGTCTAAATGTTTTTCTTTCTTACATCAATCTATTAGGCTTAATCACTTTCACTGTCGTCTAATTCTCTCACACATTTGTTGCAAAAGTATACATTCTCATCTTCTGAATCATTATCACTGAATTCGTTTTGAAAACACTTCTTGTGAAATACTTTAAGACATTTTTTGCAGGAAATACCAAGACACTTATTATTTAAACACCCGCCGCACTTGCAACAGAGTCCTGATGAAAGCAGCTTATTCGGCTCTTCTGAAGTGTCCTTTCTCTTCTCTAATATGTTTGTACCAATACCGGAACTAGTAGTTGCTTGAACATTTTGGTCATATCAAAGGCTCACAGTTATTAAACTACTGTCTTTTGGATTCTCGTGAGAGCTCAATGTTGACAGTTCAGTAACTTTTCTTCCATGTTTTACGTGTTTTGTTGATTCAGCACTTCTTTTACGCTTAGCTATTTTCCCTCCATTATTCATCTCCCTTTTCCTTTTTCTCTCTTCCTTTTTCCTTTCTTCTTCTGCTTTCTTTTCTTCTTTATTCCTAAAAAGAGCTCTCCATTTCTTCGATGTTAAAACGTATGGCATTCTTTCAGTTTTACGAATGTTTTCTCTTTTGGAGTTTCAGGCCATATCAAGCAATCCTCCAATGTACGGACTTCTGATCGTCTCAATGTTTTCGTTTCTTCATTGCTGAGATTTTATTCTGGTGTCTTCAGTAGATTATCTTCTTGAATACCCATATTAGCACCCACTTCTGTCTCCAAATGTTCGTTACTTGCTATTTCTACTTCATCCACTTGACTGACTGCTTAACTGTCTTTCAATTATTTCTTCGTTATCTTCTGGCTGATCTCTTTCTTTATCTGTCACTACTTTCATGCTATCAACCGTTATTTCTTCTGGTTCTACAGGTGTCCCCTTTCTTTCAAAATATTTTTCTTTCTTTTTAGCAGATACTTCGTACAGTCTAAAAAGAACACAGAACTCTTCACTGTTTTCTTCCTCCTCGTCACCTGAGAGAACAGACTTGGGACCAAATGTAGATTTATCCTGCCCCTTAATGTACCGTTGGAGTGTTGATCTTAGTACACCAAACTTCTTAGCAGATGTTTTAATTCTCTCACCATCTCGAACTGCTGGAACTGCTGACGTCAACTGATCTTTAGTGTACTTAATTTTTCCAAAATTAGGCATTCTGAGATTGAAAGAAAAATAGGCATAAAATAGAGTTTGACTAACGCTGTAGATCTACATTCTGAGATTGAAAGAAAAATAGGCATAAAATAGAGTTTGACTAACGCTGTAGATCTACATTCTGAGATTGAAAGAAAAATAGGCATAAAATAGAGTTTGACTAACGCTGTAGATCTACATTCTGAGATTGAAAGAAAAATAGGCATAAAATAGAGTTTGACTAACGCTGTAGATCTACATTCTGAGATTGAAAGAAAAATAGGCATAAAATAGAGTTTGACTAACGCTGTAGATCTACATTCTGAGATTGAAAGAAAAATAGGCATAAATAGAGTTTGACTAACGCTGTAGATCTACATTCTGAGATTGAAAGAAAAATAGGCATAAAATAGAGTTTGACTAACGCTGTAGATCTACATTCTGAGATTGAAAGAAAAATAGGCATAAAATAGAGTTTGACTAACGCTGTAGATCTACATTCTGAGATTGAAAGAAAAATAGGCATAAAATAGAGTTTGACTAAAGCTGTAGATCTACACGTCGGACTTTTATTACCATATACATATATGGAAATCATTAAATTTATGATATTGCATTTTTAAAGTTTACTGCAACAGGAACAAGTTGGAGGAAATATTTTTTAATTTAAATCTATCGTTTGGTGATGTCAGTATTTCTGAACTCAATAACATAAAATAAAAGTTCTCTATATGTTGATTATTTGTTGTCATAGAATGATTGCTGTACTATGCTTTGGTGGAGAACAAGATAATGTCTCTGAAGCATTGTTATGATATTACATTTTCTTCCCATGTGACATGGCCTGACTAAGCAAACTATAATTAGAACGACTTCTTAGAAGTTATACCACGCAATTTATGAGTGTTTTGTTTTGTCGTGAACCCTTGGCCTGCAGCGAATGTTTCACTTCGATAACACTGTGAACTTAATCATTCCATGCCTGGTAACCATCAGCAACTCGGAAGTTGAAACAAGGCTCCTTAGTAAACATATCGCTACGTAATGCAGTCGGTATGAAGCATAGTCAGCGTAGGAATTTTCAACTACTGACATCGAAAATAGAGAAAATAAATGTGATTTAAATTAAGATAATAGCTATATTTAAATTTTTTGTGTATAGTTACGTGAAACGAAATTGATTAGATCAGCACAATCTACTGTGTATTTAGCCTATGCATTGTATTCCAAAAGTGGAATGAAATTATATGAAGAAAGAGCATATTTATAAGAATGTGCGCTTCTATTGAAACACAATGCATATGACATTAATGCGTTAATTTTTACCATTGGATATTTAAATTTTTAGCTTCTCAAAGCGGTTCGTCCTGACTACGGAAATTGCTCCAGAATCTTCCGACATAAAAGGATTCTAAACATGAAGTAGTCTATGTCTGTGAGTTTTATGTCATTGCTCTAGTAATGGGCACTTAGAAATATTTAGTGATGGGCACTGTGCCCATTACTGTTTAGAATAGTTCTAAAACATCCGTTTTATAATATTATATTCGTAGTACCAAGATCTACAAATATGCATGATGAACAACTTAAATTATGTAAAATTACAAAAAACAGTGATGGGCATACTGTGACCATCACTGTGTATCAATTGATTTCAGTATATAGTGATGGGCATGGGCCATTGAACCACTACAAGTATAATTTTTGTCGTTATAATCACTCCTTTACTGAGATACACTGAACGGAGCTAATAATCGAGCTTCGAATACAGCACAAGTAACAACAGAACCTCCAAACACTATTTATGACAACAATGAACCTTAACGAATTATTAATTTTAAGCGACAATAATCATGGGTATGCACATGACCACAATCAATTCGAAAATGAAGCTTCCCACATCCTCTCAGGACCCAGGTCGTGCGCTAGAATGGTTGCTAACAGTACTGCCAATCATATAGAACAAAAAGTAACTACATACTAACCCGCAAATCCTTATTATTACAATAAATAATTCACTGTGCCCATCACTGTAGGGGTGCCCATCATAGGCGCCAGTACCCTATAACCTACCTGTAAAGTTGATGTGAATAATTTCGAGGGAAAAATTGTTCCGGGGCCGGGCATCGAATCCGGGACCTTTGGTTAAACATATCAACGCTCTACCAACTGAGCTACCCAGGAACTCTACCAGACACCGATATAATTTAAGTCACACAGAGTTAGTGTGCACTCAATGTTGGTTGCTTGACGGCTGTCTGCCCACTTTGAGACCTGTGGATATAGAGGGAAAAATTGTATCATTATCTGCAGAGTTCCCGGGTAGCTCAGTTGGTAGAGCGCTCGTACGTTTAACTAAAGGTCCCGGGTTCGATGCCCGACCCCAGAACAATTTTTCCTCGAAATTATTCAATCAACTTTACAGGAGTTATATCTGAAAGCCTAATTTGCATAATAGGCTATACGTCACTGTTCGTTAACAGAAAACCACAATTTAAGTCGCACAGAGTTAATGTGCACATAATGTTGGTTGCTTGACGGTTGTCAGCCCACTTTGATCCTGTGGATATAGAGGGAAAAATTGTATCGGTGTCTAGTAGAGTTCCCGGGTAGCTCAGTTGGTAGAGCGTTGGTACGTTTAACCCAAGGGCCCGGGTTCGATGCCCGGCCCCGGAACAATTTTTTCTCTCGAAATTATTCAAATAAACTTTACAGGGAGTTATATATCTAAAAGCTTGATTTGCATAATATACGTCACTGTTCGTTAACAGAAACCATAATTTAAGTCACACAGAGTTAGTGTGCACTCAATGTTGGTTGCTTGACGGTTGTCAGCCCACTTTGAGGTCTGTGGATATAGAGGGAAAAATTGTATCGGTGTCTGGTAGAGTTCCCGGGTAGCTCAGTTGGTAGAGCGCTGGTACGTTTAACTAAATATCCCGGGCTCGATGCCCGGTCCCGAACAATTTTTCCCTCGAAATTATTCAAATAAACTTTAAAGGGAGTTATATTTGAAAGCTTAATTTGCATAATATACGTCACTGTTCGTTAACAGGAAATCACAATTTAAGTCACACAGAGGTAGTGTGCACTCAATGTTGGTTGCTTGACGGTTGTCAGCCCACTTTGAGGTCTGTGAATATAGAGGGAAAAATTGTATCGCTGTCTAGTAGAGTTTCCGGGTAGCTCAGTTGGCAGAGCGTTGGTACGTTTAACGAAAGATCCCGGGTTCGATGCCCGGCCCCGGAACAATTTTTCTCTCGAAATTACTCAAAGCACTTTTTGCTTGAAAATTATCATTTTACTGATAAATCGTTATTAAATAGCATTTTTCTCGTGATTTCGCAATTTGGTAGATAATTTACATTTCTTCGCACTTTCAATTCTACTAGAAAATCATGCTAAATCATCTTACAGTTGAATAAAAATACTTTCTACCCCAAAATTTAAAAATTCGCGGATTTCGCAAAAGCGAAATTTTCAGGTCACTACTTATCAGGCATCATAGGATATGATTATTGTTGTTATGCGGCTGTAAGTCACTCAGTTTTCTCTTTTTTCGAATATGCTTCTTCAGATTCTAAACCAGCGTCCCACATTCACAAGTAGCGGGACTTCTGTTCATGGTATGGTATTCTGTTCATTGTTCATTACTTGGGGCAACAAAGACAAAACACTACAAAAAAAGACGCATTCTGTCCCTGGAGAACAGAGGTAGAACTCTTTTCCCTTCAGAGAATTGAAGCCAGTCTGCTAGCGTTGGACTTCATCCATAAAAATGGCACATAAATGCCGTGTTACCTACCCGCTCTCATTGCCTAAAAGCAGACGTCTTCAAAAGCGTACTCGCGAGTAAGCCCCTAAACGGAACCGAAGCTAGTACGTAATGAGCTTGCTCTGCCTCACCCATCTCCACCTGTTCTGTACTAAATGTTTATGCAGGAAAGAAGAGCAGTGGCGGACTGCCATTATCATTGTGTTGGTCGGAATGTTCCACCGTTTCACAATGTCTTCTAATCATGGACGTAGTACATTCAAGGATGAAAGGGAAGAGAAATTTTTTTGTGTTAGTGAGGAGAATGTGAAATGCTTAGTTTGTTCGACAATTTTTAACGGTGTGTTGAAATTCAACATGCGACGACACTACTCGACTCTTCACAAAGAATATCATACAATTACAGGCATGCTGGACATGTGAAAATAATTTATTTTGGGGCTATCTGTATAACTGTTGGTTATACATAATAATCAGTATATTACAATACGCTTACACTCAGTTCCGCATGACAAACATAAAGTTTCTCGTTTAATTTTAGGTGAAATGCGTAGGCCTACAAATATTTTGATAAATATAAAACAAGAAAATATAAACACAAATCACAGACGTGTCCTCAATCTTAAACAAAAAAAGCTTCTTGCTATCTATGTTCTAGCTTGGAATATTGGAAAATCAATGAAGCCCTTTACAGAAGCATCATTTGTAAAATCGTGCATACAGGACGTTACAAAAATACTGAGTCCAGAACAAAGTCAAAGTTTAAGAAAATTAAATTGTTTCCAATTACAGTTCAGAGAAGAAATTTCAAGATTTTAAATGTAATTGAATCTGAAGTCGAAACCACAATTAACCAGTTTGTAGTTTACTCACTTGTATTGGACGAAAGCACAGATAGAAATGAGGGTTAATGAGCATTTTACATGTCTTCTAGATGTAATTACAAAATACAACTGGAGAAGATCTTTTCCAGGCACTGGAAGGCACCATAGAACATCTTCATATATGTCAAAATAATATACAAACGTATTTATTATTCATTTGATGTTATTAGTTGTAAACATAAGCAGATCGTTGCCGCGATCCCCCACTGACCACTCCCATCTGTTGAGGGACGAGTCTCTTCCCCTTCTCTAGCCTTACAGCACACTGTGTTCGGCGGGCAGCATCGAGAGCACGAAAGACGATACGCTTTTTGGAGACCTCTGCCTAAAAGTAACCTCAGGAGGCCTTGAACTCTGCGCGCAAAGATGAAAACGACTGCACCTGGCACCTTATTATTCAGAGCTGTTGTGAGACAACGCTTATTTTATTGGCAGAACAATCCTCTTCCAAGGGATTTTAGGTACGTGCCGCGAAACCGTAGTCTAGAATCTCTTGAAGATGAAGAACAATGTGGAGTGGGATCTGCATCACACACCGTACAGGGGAAGTTCCGGGCATTAGTGGGTTCTAGCGCGCTGCAATTCTATTCTCATTTGTTGGGAAAGAAATACAGCAAACATTTCCGGGTGAATAAGGCAGTAGGAAAGGTTTTAAAGCTCTTCGTATCTGGTCTGGTTTACTTCCTGACTTAAACCTTGGAAATGTTGCATACGGCTCAAATACTAGACTCCGAGTGTAATGTACACAAGTTATTCTGTGCTACAAAAGAGATAGCGCATTGTGGGAAGCTTCGTATTCCCATGGGACGGGAGTTTTGTTCGCTATTTATAGCCATATACCTCGAGCAAGAACAAACTGTTATTTTCTTAATTTCTTAGCGACGCTATAATAACTGAGACCTCTGGATCTCTGGAGAAAGAACTAAGGAAGAGACTAGTGAAGTGCTTTGTGTGGAGTGTGGAATTGTAGTAGTAGTGGTAGTGGTAGTAAGTAGTAAGTAGTGGTAGTAAGTAGTAAGTAGTGGTAGTAAGTAGTAGTAGTGGTAGTAAGTAGTAGTAGTGGTAGTAGTAGTAGTAGTGGTGGTAGTAGTAGTAGTGGTGGTAGTAGTAGTAGTGGTGTGGTGGTGGCAGTAGTAGTAGTGGTAGTAGTAGTAGTAGTGGTAGTAGTAGTAGTAGTAGTAGTGGTAGTAAGTAGTAGTAGTAGTGGTAGTAAGTAGTAGTAGTAGTAGTGGTGGTAGTAGTAGTGGTGGTGGTAGTAGTGGTGGTGTGTGGTAGTAGTAGTAGTGGTGGTAGTAAGTAGTGGTGGTTAGTAGTAGTAGTGGTGCAGTAGCAGTGGTAGTAAGTAGTGTTAGTGGTAGTAAGTAGTGGTAGTAGTAGTAGTAGTGGTGGTAGTAGTGGTAGTAGTAGTAGTAGTGGTGTAAGTGTAGTGTAGTAGTGGTAGTAGTAGTGGTGGTGGTGGTGGTGGTGGTGGTGGTGGTGGTGGTGGTGGTGGTGGTGGTGGTGGTAGTGGTAGTAGTAGTAGTGGTGGTGGTAGTAAGTGGTAGTGGTAGTAAGTAGTAGTAATTATTTATTTAACCTGGTAAAGATAAATGACACTCGGGAGGAGATTAAACGCAGAATAAATATGGGAAATGCGTGTTATTATTCGGTTGAGAAGCTCTTATCATCCAGTCTGCTGCCCAAAAATCTGAAAGTTAGAATTTATAAAACAGTTATATTACCGGTTGTTCTGTATGGTTGTGAAACTTGGACTCCACTCTGAGATAGGAACATAGGTTAAAGGTGTTTGAGAATAAGGTGCTTAGGAAAATATTTGGGGCTAAGCGGGATGAAGTTACTGGAGAATGGAGAAAGTTACACAACGCAGAACTGTACGCATTGTATTCTTCACCTGACATAATTAGGAACATTAAATCCAGACGTTTGAGATGGGCAGGGCATGTAGCACGTATGGGCGAATCCAGAAATGCATATAGAGTGTTAGTTGGCAGACCGGAAGGAAAAAGACCTTTAGGGAGGCCGAGACGTAGATGGGAGGATAATATTAAAATGGATTTGAGGGAGGTGGGATATGATGATAGAGACTGGATTAATCTTGCACAGGATAGGGACCGGTGGCGGGCTTATGTGAGGGCGGCAATGAACCTTCGGGTTCCTTAAAAGCCATTTGTAAGTAAGTAAGGTAGGGATAAGGCCGCCAGGCCTTCTCTGCCCTCTACCAGGGGATTACAACTATAATATGAACAATAAAATTACAATTAATATTAAATTTACAATTACAATCACAATAAAAATTAAAGTACGACAAGATTATCTGATTAATGAAAGCTAGACATTTTATCATAGAAGTTGAGAACAAAGAATATTATTGTATTTACTGAATTACAAATTAAACCTACAATAACAAAAATCTATAGTGATGAAATTACCGGATATTGAAATATTTTGTGATAGATTAAGAGAACTATTTACAAGAAACCACGTCTGAGCGAGTCTCAATTACTGACCAACTGCCTAGTAAGTTTGCGTTTGAATTCAATTTTATTTCGACAGTCCCTGATGCTAGCAGGTAACGAATTCCAGAGTCTTGGCAGGGCTATTGTGAAAGAGGATGAGTATGAGGAGGTGCGATGGGATGATATTGTTAGTATTGTTTCATGGCGAGAGCGTGTGTTCAGATTGTGGTGGGAAGAAAGTTAAGTGAAGCAAGACGACAGATACCAAGGAATAGAAGAGTTCAAGATTTCGAAGAGAAGGAAAAGTGAATGTAAATTTCTTTTCTTATCTAGTTTAAGCCAACCTATTGCTTCCAGGGATGGGGTAATATGATCATATTGCGAACATTGCTTACAAAACGTACACACAAATTATGAGCACGTTGAAGTTTCATTTTGTTGTCGCTGGAAAGGTCAGTCATCAGTAAAATGTCAGCATAGTCAAAATAGGGAAATACAAGCGTCTGCACAAGGGACTTTTTTAAGCAAGAGGGAAGATGAACATTTATCCTTTTTAGCACATGGATAATAAAATATACTTTTCTGCAGGTTTCTGTGATTTGCATGGGGCAGAAACATGGACTTTACGACGACGTGAAAAGAAGCGAATAGAAGCATTTGAAATGTGGATATGGAGAAGAATGGAGCGTGTGAAGTATATGTGTATGTATTTATTCACACTTCAAATGGGTGGTAACTAATTACACTCAATAATGACAATTAATAAAAATTCAAATAATAATAATAATAATAATAATAATAATAATAATAATAATAATAATAATAATAATAATAATAATAATAGGAGCATCCTAAATTAAATGAAGCACAATAATTTAAAATAACTTTTAAAGTAAATCTTATTTGTATCTTAACCCTAAGTTCGAACTAAAACCCACGAATATGATTCCTGCACAAGTAACTTTCAGCACTACAATCATTTCGCTGACAACTCACTCACTGCACTGGAACTACGACACTTTTCACTGATTCTATCCTGATTTCACTAACACTTCAAAAACACACAACAACACACATACACAACACGTCCAACCACCCCACACAACACAAACAAGCTGCATTCCGAATAATGGTACACAGACTACTCAACATACCAATGAACCAACAAAATTACAACGAAGAACTAAACACAATCAAATACATAGCACAAGAAAACGGATACAACCCTAACATAATAGACAACATAATACGCAAGACAAAACAAAACCACAAAACAACAGAAGAATACAACACAAACACAAGAACACAAAAAATGCATCACACTAACATACGAAAACAAAAACACACATAAAATTGCAACCTCATTCAAGAAATTAAACTACAACATCGCATACAGAACAAATAACACTCTACAAAAACATCTCAACACACAAACAACACAAACAAACAAATACAACCAGACGGGCGTATACAAACTCAAATGTAACACCTGCAACAACTTCTACATAGGACAGACTGGAAGATCATTTCAAACACGGTACAAAGAACACATCACAGTCATAACAAAATTACAAAATACCTCCACATATGCAGAACACATCACAAATGCCAACCACACCTACAGAGACATCAACACAGACATGGAAATTCTGCACATCTAACCAAAAAGCCAGAAACTCAACACACTAGAACAATATGAAATATACAGACACACGAAAACACACCCCAACGATATTCTCAACACACAACTCAATTTCAAAACACTTACACTCTTTGACTCTACACTACGAACGCACCCACACAGGAAACAAAAGGCGCCAAGACCAATAACGACCAGTTCTGAAGATGACCGAAAATAGGTCGAAACATTTAACAAGGTACGTTAAAATTTAACACAAGAAAGTTCTTATCATACATATTCCGAAGTGATACAGTGTTAAAAGTTGTGTAATTAAGATGTATACTTCAAAAACATTTCACTGTTCAAATACTTTGCACTGCCACTATAAACTATAAAGCTTCACTGACAGAAACACACTTCACTGACACAACACACTTCACTGACACAACACAATTCTTCACTGATACAACACTTCAATAACAAAATATCAATTATACCCTTTAAGTAGTGTGTATAATATACTACCGTCTATTAGTAAAGTCCTTAAGCCTATTTTTAAATACATTTTTGGTTATTGGTAAAGCCTTTAGTAAGTCTGCAGGTAAAGCATTCCAGTCCCTGATAGTACGATTGCGAAAAGAAAACTTTCCAGTGTCCGTCCTCTGTCTTATTTCTCTCAATTTATATGAGTGATCTTTTCTTGAAGAGTAATTTGGCGGCTGCAACCTATTTTTTATTTCTCTCCAGGCAGGCTCACCTCTGTATGTTTTGAACAGTGCGCATAATCGAATTCGCGTGTAGCAGAGTTATTGACATGAGGGAGGTAGTATAAGCACTACCCCATCCTATAATGCCGTATTGTAATATAGCTTGTACTAATGCGAGATAAATCAGTCGTAAAGTATGGACAGTCAAGTAATTTCGTAGGATGACAAAATAGTGAATAATTTTTCTTAATCTATTGCACAGAAAAGGAACATGTTTATCCCAACGTAAATGTTGGTCGATTATTATTCAGAGATATTTAACTTGAGGATATTCATTTACAATAGGACAGTTACAACTATTAGAAGAACAATGAATTTTTAAACACAAAAGCGAATCAGGAGATTTCATACCAATAGATGTTAACGAAAATGGTACAACCGTAGTTTTAGAATTATTTAAGACAAGTATGTTGGAATCAAACCAATTTTTAATCAATGTGATGTCATTGTTTGCATTGAAGTTTTACCTGCACAAATAACAACCGTGTCATCCACATACGAAAATATCTCAGCATTGAATGTATTTCAATGAATTGCCAATAAATCATTAATATATATTAAAAACATAATGGACTGGGGCCAAGGATCGGCATGATAATCGCGAGAATTACGTAGTTACGCACACGATAAAAGGCAGACACGCACAATGAAGCGACTGTTGCTTCTTTCCCAACGAGAAATCGATGTTGAAATCTCCCTGTCCGTAAACAGCCATCCCGCTCGAAAATGTCGACAAATTGCTCAGATTTTTACTTCGTTTTTCCCTTCTGTTTTTGTTTTGCTCGTCTCGGTGAAGTTTTTGAGACAATTTGCGATAGGACATTATTTTCTTGCGTTTTCTTTTCTGCTCTCTTCCAGTTATTTTTACTTCGTTTTTCCTTCTGTTTTTGCTTTTGCTTCTCGGTGACGTCTTTGCTGCTGCTTTGCTTCGCTCTAGTTTTGAGACTCAGCAGTTTTGCGATCATCCGTTTTCTTTTCTGCTCTCTTCCAGTTATTTTTACGCCCTCATTTGCGTATGGCTCGTCTCGGTGACGTCTTTGCTGCGTGCTTTGCTTCGCTCTAGTTTTTGAGACTCAGCAGTTTTGCGATAGAACATTATTTTCTTGCGTTTTCTTTTCTGCTCTCTTCCAGTTATTTTTACTTCGTTTTTCCCTTCTGTTTTTGCTTTTGCTCGTCTCGGTGACGTCTTTGCTGCGTGCTTTGCTTCGCTCTAGTTTTTGAGACTCAGCAGTTTTGCGATAGAACATTATTTTCTTGCGTTTTCTTTTCTGCTCTCTTCCAGTTATTTTTTACTTCGTTTTTCCCTTCTGTTTTTGCTTTTGCTCGTCTCGGTGACGTCTTGCTGCGTGCTTTGCTTCGCTCTAGTTTTTGAGACTCAGCAGTTTTGCGATAGAACATTATTTTCTTGCGTTTTCTTTTTCCAGTTATTTTTTACTGCTCTCTTCCAGTTATTTTTTCTAGTTTTTGAGACTTTTTGCGTTTTTCCCTTTTTCTGTTTTTTATTTTTACTTTTGCTCGTCTCAGTGACGTCTTGCTGCGTGCTTTGCTTCGCTCTAGTTTTTGAGACTCAGCAGTTTTGCGATAGGACATTATTTTCTTGCGTTTTCTTTTCTGCTCTCTTCCAGTTATTTTTTACTTCGTTTTCCCTTCTGTTTTTGCTTTTGCTCGTCTCCGTGACGTCTTTGCTGCGTGCTTTGCTTCGCTCTAGTTTTGAGACTCAGCAGTTTTGCGATAGGACATTATTTTCTTGCGTTTTCTTTTCTGCTCTCTTCCAGTTATTTTTTACTTCGTTTTTCCCTTCTGTTTTTGCTTTTGCTCGTCTCGGTGACGTCTTTTCCCTTCTGTTGCGTGCTTTGCTTCGCTCTAGTTTTTGAGACTCAGCAGTTTTGCGATAGGACATTATTTTCTTGCGTTTTCTTTTCTGCTCTCTTCCAGTTATTTTTTTTCCTTCTGTTTTTGCTTTTGCCTTCTGTTTTTGCTTTTGCTCGTCTCCGTGACGTCTTTTCTGCTGTTATTTTTTACTTCGTTTTTCCTTCTGTTTTTGCTTTGCTTCGCTCTTGTTTTTGCTTCGCTCTAGTTTTGACTCAGCAGTTTTGCGATAGAACATTATTTTCTTGCGTTTTCTTTTCTGCTCTCTTCCAGTTATTTTTTACTTCGTTTTTCCCTTCTGTTTTTGCTTTTGCTCGTCTCGGTGACGTCTTGCTGCGTGCTTTGCTTCGCTCTAGTTTTTGAGACTCAGCAGTTTTGCGATAGAACATTATTTTCTTGCGTTTTCTTTTCTGCTCTCTTCCAGTTATTTTTTACTTCGTTTTTCCCTTCTGTTTTTGCTTTTGCTCGTCTCGGTGACGTCTTGCTGCGTGCTTTGCTTCGCTCTAGTTTTTGAGACTCAGCAGTTTTGCGATAGAACATTATTTTCTTGCGTTTTCTTTTCTGCTCTCTTCCAGTTATTTTTTACTTCGTTTTTCCCTTCTGTTTTTGCTTTTGCTCGTCTCCGTGACGTCTTGCTGCGTGCTTTGCTTCGCTCTAGTTTTTGAGACTCAGCAGTTTTGCGATAGGACATTATTTTCTTGCGTTTTCTTTTCTGCTCTCTTCCAGTTATTTTTTTCGTTTTTCCTTCTGTTTTTCCTTTCTGTTTTTGCTTTTGCTCGTCTCGGTGACGTCTTTGCTGCGTGCTTTGCTTCGCTCTAGTTTTTTCGACTCAGCAGTTTTGCGATAGGACATTATTTTTTTTACTTGCGTTTTTTTGCTTTTCTGCTCTCTTCCAGTTATTTTTTTCTTCGTTTTTCCCTTCTGTTTTTGCTTTTGCTCGTCTCGGTGACGTCTTGCTGCGTGCTTTGCTTCGCTCTAGTTTTGAGACTCAGCAGTTTTGCGATAGGACATTATTTTCTTGCGTTTTCTTTTTTTCTGCTCTCTTCCAGTTATTTTTTACTTCGTTTTCCCTTCTGTTTTTTCTTTTGCTCGTCTCGTGACGTCTTGCTGCGTGCTTTGCTTCGCTCTAGTTTTTGAGACTCAGCAGTTTTGCGATAGAACATTATTTTCTTGCGTTTTCTTTTCTGCTCTCTTCCAGTTATTTTTACTTCGTTTTTCCCTTCTGTTTTTGCTTTTGCTCGTCTCCGTGACGTCTTTTGCTTTGCTTCGCTCTAGTTTTGAGACTCAGCAGTTTTGCGATAGAACATTATTTTCTTGCGTTTTCTTTTCTGCTCTCTTCCAGTTATTTTTACTTCGTTTTTTCCTTCTTTTTTGCTTTTGCTCGTCTCGGTGACTTGCTGTTTTTGCTTCGCTCTAGTTTTTGAGACTCAGCAGTTTTGCGATAGGACATTATTTTCTTGCGTTTTCTTTTCTGCTCTCTTCCAGTTATTTTTTACTTCGTTTTTCCCTTCTGTTTTTGCTTTTGCTCGTCTCCGTGACGTCTTGCTGCGTGCTTTGCTTCGCTCTAGTTTTTGAGACTCAGCAGTTTTGCGATAGAACATTATTTTCTTGCGTTTTCTTTTCTGCTCTCTTCCAGTTATTTTTACTTCGTTTTCCCTTCTGTTTTTGCTTTTGCTCGTCTCTGACGTTTTTGCGTTTTGCTTCGTCTCTCAGCAGTTTTGATAGGACATTATTTTCTTGCGTTTTCTTTTCTTTTTCTCTTCCAGTTATTTTTTACTTCGTTTTTCCCTTCTGTTTTTGCTTTTGCTCGTCTCGTGACGTCTTTGCTGCGTGCTTTGCTTCGCTCTAGTTTTTGAGACTCAGCAGTTTTGCGATAGGACATTATTTTCTTGCGTTTTCTTTTTTTTGCTTTTGCTGCTCTCTTCCAGTTATTTTTTACTTCGTTTTTCCTTCTGTTTTTGCTTTTGCTCGTCTCCGTGACGTCTTTGCTGCGTGCTTTGCTTCGCTCTAGTTTTTGAGACTCAGCAGTTTTGCGATAGGACATTATTTTCTTGCGTTTTCTTTTCTGCTCTCTTCCAGTTATTTTTTACTTCGTTTTTCCCTTCTGTTTTTGCTTTTGCTCGTCTCGGTGACGTCTTGCTGCGTGCTTTGCTTCGCTCTAGTTTTTGAGACTCAGCAGTTTTGCGATAGAACATTATTTTCTTGCGTTTTCTTTTCTGCTCTCTTCCAGTTATTTTTTACTTCGTTTTTCCCTTCTGTTTTTGCTTTTGCTCGTCTCGGTGACGTCTTGCTGCGTGCTTTGCTTCGCTCTAGTTTTTGAGACTCAGCAGTTTTGCGATAGGACATTATTTTCTTGCGTTTTCTTTTCTGCTCTCTTCCAGTTATTTTTTACTTCGTTTTTCCCTTCTGTTTTTGCTTTTGCTCGTCTCGGTGACGTCTTGCTGCGTGCTTTGCTTCGCTCTAGTTTTTGAGACTCAGCAGTTTTGCGATAGGACATTATTTTCTTGCGTTTTCTTTTCTGCTCTCTTCCAGTTATTTTTTACTTCGTTTTTCCCTTCTGTTTTTGCTTTTGCTCGTCTCCGTGACGTCTTGCTGCGTGCTTTGCTTCGCTCTAGTTTTTGAGACTCAGCAGTTTTGCGATAGGACATTATTTTCTTGCGTTTTCTTTTCTGCTCTCTTTCAGTTATTTTTTACTTCGTTTTTCCTTTTCTGTTTTTGCTTTTGCTCGTCTCGGTGACGTCTTTGCTGCGTGCTTTGCTTCGCTCTAGTTTTTGAGACTCAGCAGTTTTGCGATAGGACATTATTTTCTTGCGTTTTCTTTTCTGCTCTCTTCCAGTTATTTTTTACTTCTGTTTTTCCTTCTGTTTTTGCTTTTGCTCGTCTCGGTGACGTCTTGCTGCGTGCTTTGCTTCGCTCTAGTTTTTGAGACTCAGCAGTTTTGCGATAGAACATTATTTTCTTGCGTTTTCTTTTCTGCTCTCTTCCAGTTATTTTTTACTTCGTTTTTCCCTTCTGTTTTTGCTTTTGCTCGTCTCGGTGACGTCTTGCTGCGTGCTTTGCTTCGCTCTGTTTTTGAGACTCAGCAGTTTTGCGATAGGACATTATTTTCTTGCGTTTTCTTTTCTGCTCTCTTCCAGTTTTTTTTACTTCGACCCTTCTGTTTTTGCTTTTGCTCGTCTCCGTGACGTTTTGCGATAGCTTCGCTCTAGTTTTTGAGACTCAGCAGTTTTGCGATAGAACATTATTTTCTTGCGTTTTCTTTTCTGCTCTCTTCCAGTTATTTTTTACTTCGTTTTTCCCTTCTGTTTTTGCTTTTGCTCGTCTCGGTGACGTCTTGCTGCGTGCTTTGCTTCGCTCTAGTTTTTGAGACTCAGCAGTTTTGCGATAGAACATTATTTTCTTGCGTTTTCTTTTCTGCTCTCTTCCAGTTATTTTTTACTTCGTTTTTCCCTTCTGTTTTTGCTTTTGCTCGTCTCGGTGACGTCTTTGCTGCGTGCTTTGCTTCGCTCTTTTCTGTTTTCCAGAGACTCAGCAGTTTTGCGATAGGACATTATTTTTTTCTTGCGTTTTCTTTTCTGCTCTCTTCCAGTTATTTTTTACTTCGTTTTTCCCTTCTGTTTTTGCTTTTGCTCGTCTCTAGTTTTTGAGACTCAGTGACATTATTTTCTTGTCTTTTCTGCTGTTATTTTTTACTTTGTTTTTCCCTTCTGTTTTTGCTTTTGCTTCGCTCTAGTTTTTGAGCTCTCAGACTCAGCAGTTTTGCGATAGAACATTATTTTCTTGCGTTTTCTTTTCTGCTCTCTTTCCAGTTATTTTTTACTTCGTTTTTCCTTCTGTTTTTGCTTTTGCTCGTCTCGGTGACGTCTTGCTGCGTGCTTTGCTTCGCTCTAGTTTTTGAGACTCAGCAGTTTTGCGATAGGACATTATTTTCTTTTGTTGCGTTTTCGTTTTCTTTTTTTTACTGCTCTCTTCCAGTTATTTTTTTGCTTCGTTTTTCCCTTCTGTTTTTGCTTTTGCTCGTCTCTGTTTTTGTGACGTCTTGCTGCTTGTGCTTTGCTTCGCTCTAGTTTTTGAGACTCAGCAGTTTTGCGATAGAACATTATTTTCTTGCGTTTTCTTTTCTGCTCTCTTCCAGTTATTTTTTACTTCGTTTTTCCCTTCTGTTTTTGCTTTTGCTCGTCTCCGTGACGTCTTGCTGCGTGCTTTGCTTCGCTCTAGTTTTGAGACTCAGCAGTTTTGCGATAGAACATTATTTTCTTGCGTTTTCTTTTCTGCTCTCTTCCAGTTATTTTTTACTTCGTTTTTCCCTTCTGTTTTTGCTTTTGCTCGTCTCAGTGACGTCTTGTTGCGTGCTTTGCTTCGCTCTAGTTTTTGCTCGTCTCCGACTCAGCAGTTTTGCGATAGGACATTATTTTCTTGCGTTTTCTTTTCTGCTCTCTTTCCAGTTATTTTTTACTTCGTTTTTGCTTTTGCTCGTCTCCGTGACGTCTTGCTGCGTGCTTTGCTTCGCTCTAGTTTTTCCCTTCTGTTTTTGCTTTTGCTCGTCTCGGTGACGTCTTGCTGCGTGCTTTGCTTCGCTCTAGTTTTTGAGACTCAGCAGTTTTGCGATAGAACATTATTTTCTTGCGTTTTGTTTTCTGCTCTCTTCCAGTTATTTTTTTCGTCTTCGTTTTTCCCTTCTGTTTTTGCTTTTGCTCGTCTCCAGTGACGTCTTGCTTGCGTGCTTTGCTTCGCTCTAGTTTTTGAGACTCAGCAGTTTTGCGATAGAACATTATTTTCTTGCGTTTTCTTTTCTGCTCTCTTCCAGTTATTTTTTACTTCGTTTTTCCCTTCTGTTTTTGCTTTTGCTCGTCTCGGTGACGTCTTGCTGCGTGCTTTGCTTCGCTCTAGTTTTTGAGACTCAGCAGTTTTGCGATAGAACATTATTTTCTTGCGTTTTCTTTTCTGCTCTCTTCCAGTTATTTTTTACTTCGTTTTTCCCTTCTGTTTTTTGCTTTTGCTCGTCTCGGTGACGTTTTCTTTTCCTGCTCTCTTCCAGTTATTTTTTACTTCGTTTTTCCCTTTGTTTTTGCTTTTGCTTCTTCGCTCTAGTTTTTGAGACTCAGCAGTTTTGCGATAGAACATTATTTTCTTGCGTTTTCTTTTCTGCTCTCTTCCAGTTATTTTTTACTTCGTTTTTCCTTCTGTTTTTGCTTTTGCTCGTCTCGTGACGTCTTGCTGCGTGCTTTGCTTCGCTCTAGTTTTGAGACTCAGCAGTTTTGCGATAGGACATTATTTTCTTGCGTTTTCTTTTCTGCTCTCTTTCAGTTATTTTTTACTTCGTTTTTCCCTTCTGTTTTTGCTTTTGCTCGTCTCCGTGACGTCTTGCTGCGTGCTTTGCTTCGCTCTAGTTTTTGAGACTCAGCAGTTTTGCGATAGAACATTATTTTCTTGCGTTTTCTTTTCTGCTCTCTTCCAGTTATTTTTTACTTCGTTTTTCCCTTCTGTTTTTGCTTTTGCTCGTCTCGGTGACGTCTTGCTGCGTGCTTTGCTTCGCTCTAGTTTTTGAGACTCAGCAGTTTTGCGATAGGACATTATTTTCTTGACGTCTTGCTGCGTTTTTTTCTTTTCTGCTCTCTTCCAGTTATTTTTTACTTCGTTTTTCCCTTCTGTTTTTGCTTTTGCTCGTCTCAGTGACGTCTTGCTGCGTGCTTTGCTTCGCTCTAGTTTTTGAGACTCAGCAGTTTTTTCGATAGAACATTATTTTCTTGCGTTTTCTTTTCTGCTCTCTTTCAGTTATTTTTTACTTCGTTTTTTCCCTTCTGTTTTTGCTTTTGCTCGTCTCAGTGACGTCTTGCTGCGTGCTTTGCTTCGCTCTAGTTTTTGAGACTCAGCAGTTTTGCGATAGGACATTATTTTCTTGCGTTTTCTCCGGCGAGGTTGGACATTCGTTCGAATATCCGGTCTTGAAGCGGTTACGCCTGGCTAGACAGAACCACAAATATGTAGGACAGAATACATCTCTTCATTTTATTTTCTTCATCCTTAATAGATTTGTAAAACAGGAAAATACCTGTAGGAATTTGTAAAGAAATCTTCAATAATTCTGTGGCTTAGAGGAAAAAGGTCTTAAGTAAAAAATTTTATACTTTTCAGGAGAGCAGTAGAAAGATTTAAATTGATGTCAATTATAGAGGTTTTTAATTAAGAGGTTTTTCCTGGATATTATTTGATTATATTTCTTCTAAAATAGGTAATGTTGCTCATTTAACAATTTTCTGGATTATTTTAAAAAATAACTGCACTTAAACCTTTTAAGACTAGAACCCAAACTGAGTAGAAGGGACAATGTAAACATAAGACCTTTTTCATGCCAAAATAAATGAGAAATGTAAATTATTATGACTGCAAAATCGATCTTAAACAATTATAGGACTGTTTACCCTGGTGCTTAAAATTTTAAAAGGAAAGGGCATCAGTATGTGATAAAATGGCTAAAATACAAGTTAGACCTTTTTAATAGGAAAGCATGGAAAGTAAACATGTGATGTTTGTAAGGAATAAAGTATTAAATATTCTTAAGTCCTTTATTCTGTGTGTGTTCGATTGAAAAAGTACATTTGGTAACGCTGTATAAATCCAGTCAGGGGCCTTATTCATCTGTCGTAAAAAATCTTGGCTTCTTTTTTGATAATAATCTAAGTTGGAATTTTCAAGTTAAAGAAACTATAAAAAAAAAATCTGTTCCTCCATTCACTGTTTGAGACGCTTGAGAAACTTCTTGCCCCAGCAACTAAAACTTAACCTAGTACAAACCCTAGTAATGCCGCACTTCGATTATTGTGACGTTTTGTTAAGTGACCTAAGTTCTGAACTGTCAGTCAAGTTACAGCGAGCTCAGAATATGTGCGTCAGATACGTGTGCAACATCCGACGATATGATCACATATCACCGTCCTTCGCAAATCTTTCGTGGCTCCGACTTAAAGAACGCAGAACTTTACACTCTTTGTCTTTACTCTATCGAATTCTGCACACCTCAACACCAAATTATCTTTCGTCTCGTTTCTCCTATCTATACTCTAACCACGACGTAAATACCAGATCACTTATCTGTGGCACGCTAAGTATACCTCTTCATAGAACATCTTGTTATTCATCATCTTTTACAGTATCCACCTCGCGTCAATGGAATTCCTTGTCACAAAGTATTAGGGGCTGCAAGATAATAAACACCTTTAAAAACAGCTTAAAAGATAACCTTCTTAGCATTTCACTCCAATCTTACTGACTTAAACTATCCCTGACTACATTGTTACTTAATTCTTTAGACATCATCCTGATAGTGCTGTATTTTAAAAATTGTCTCATAATGATCTCTTTCTATTACCTAATATTCTTTGAAACATATTAACATTCTATGTATTTTAGCTTAATTCTGTTACACAGTTTATTTTAGTGTTTAATTAATAGTTCATAGTATTTTGTTGTTTAATTCGTATATAACTCTTGTATACATGTAACTCTCACTTAATCAAATTGTTGAATTCTTTGTAAGTTCATGCATATGTATATACACTTTTTGCTGGTTGAGTGGAAGAGAAGGCCTTACGGCCTTAACTCTGCCAGCTAAAATAAATTATTATTATTATTATTATTATTATTATTATTATTATTATTATTATTATTATTATTATTATTATTTGACTTTAACCGTTTTACCATATTGTAGAGAATTGTTTCCGCTTTCAGAATATATAAAAATATCATTTTCACAAAAAGCTGACTTAAGACCTTTTTCCTCCCGGCCACAGAATTATTTCAAGCATTATTTCATTTAAGAAATTTCATTTCCCAAATTAAAAAAAAAAAAAAAATGTGAAAGTGATTCAAGGTAGAACAATCTCCCCTGCTATCTGTATAACACATTAGTGACAATTTTTTTTAAACACGGATTGCTTTCACTTTGTCGCAACAGAAAGCAGGGGAAATCGTAGGAAGTGCTAGTGCGGGTTACATCACTCTTTGAGCCGGCCGGGGACCTCGCAGTCGCCGTACCGACCGAGTTATGCTGCCCCCTGAGGTTAGACCCCCCCGCGCAGCGAGTACGCCACCTCATTGATCGCACTGGCTAGTGAACTGACATCGACTCGTGATAAGCCGGCTGAATAATTCAGCGTCGCTGTAGTAGTCGAGTCCTCGGAAACGCTGTGAAGTCGCACACTCGGCCTCGACGTTAAAAAGCCTCAAAGGGTTAAGCACAGTGTTGCCAAATGAATCATTACTGTTGAAAACATAGTATCAAGTTTTAACTGGCTCATATATACAGGGTGATTCACAAGGATTTACCGTCACTTAAGAATATATATTATTTTAATGTACCGAAGTACATAATATGATATTTCCATGCAGATATTCTGCGTCATCATACGATGAAAGAGTAATGGAACGAAGAAAAATTCTCTCCGGCGCCGGGATTTGGACCTTTTTTTCCGGATACCCACTCCGGCGTCGGACAGAATCGTCTCAGATTAAGTTCCAACTCTTGGGTTCCCTCTAGTGGTCGCCCTCTGCACTACGTCATAGATGTCTATGAACGTAGGACTGAAGTCCACACATGTACTGAGGTGCACTCGTTATGAGTGACTAGTTGGCCGGGATCCGACGGAATAAGCGCCGTCTTTCGCATATCATATCCGGTGGGTATCCGGTGTGGCTTAGTGGATAAAGCATCAGGACGTAGAGCTGAAAACCCGGGTTCAAATCCCGGCGCCGGAGAGAATTTTTCTCCGTTCCATTACTCATTCGTCACTTAAGAAGCATATTTCCGAAGACATTTTGAGGAAACAATGTCATATAAACATGGCTCCTATTCTCAATATTTTCAGAGTTACACTGATTTGAAGTTGTTAAAATATCTTTTTTCTTCAGTTTTAAGCAAAATTAACACATCTATATTTGTTTATTTCCGTCAAATTACTTATCTCTTGTTATAAACCATCAAGCCATTAAATTATGACATAAAAATGGAATATATTGTAGAACTTACAAAGGAGAACGTTTTCGCCACGAAATGACATCACTCGGTCTCGTAATAGTGGATAACACACAATGAACACTTTAAAATCTGGTTAATTTAACATTCTACCTTTAAATATACAGGGACATCATTTTATTTGTACTAACATTTTAAATATTAACCTGGCTATACCTTTGGATTAACGGTTGAGAACCGGAAATACCTTTTACTACCCCCTTCCACGACTGGAGTTCGATAATCCTGGCGTAAATAAAACAAATCACTTTACTAGGTATAGGAGGAAGAAAAGTAGATCATCCATTTACGTAAACGCAATTTTGAGTTTGATCATTTTCATTAGGTTTTTGTTTAATCAAAATACAGTACAGTATTAACAATAAGTGTTTTTAATCACGAACTGAGCTATCCATTCGGACGTATTCATTATGCAGTGTATATTATACTGTTACAACACATTAGCGTAGGCCTACAATATAGAGAATGAAGTTGAATATTTAAACACATTTTTAAAATGGTGCCGTTCATTTCATACAGGCTTCAGTTCTTTTCTGCATTTTTTTAGCACTATAGACTATTGCATCTAATTCCAATTACCAGTTTCGTCCTTCGTACTAGCAAATCATGTTGAAATAATTCTGTACCTACTATATAAAAAGTACCTTACGTACTGTAAATTCAATCTTCAATTCTGCCCGACCCGCACAGATAAAATTACTCAGACATGCTTTCTACTGTCCGTCCAAGTGGTTATGTCGCAGGAGCGTAGAAAGGGGAAAATCACGTGACAGTTAATTACTTAACGAGGCCCTTTTATTTAAGTTATTTTAAACATTTGTATAATATTACGTAGACGTCCAATTTCTAACAGAAATTAATGTTTTCAGAAAAGAACTAAGACAGCCCAGCCACTAGCCTTTATAGAGGGGTGAGCAGAAGCAGGTAGGGGAAATAGGGATGCGACGTAGGCAAACGGACGACAGTACCTGTGCGAAAATATGATTCAATATTGAAAGCTCTTTCGTCACTGGAAAATGCGAACATATTTCTGGAACGTACTATATTACTAACTCTCCGTGCTGTTTACTATATGCGGCCTTGGTTGTGTGTGGAGGACAGTTAGAACTTCATTAGTAGAAGGGTTGGGAGTAAAGTAAAAATAAAATGATGTCCCTGTACAGTTAGACAAAAATTAATAAAACAATAATAAAATGTTGACAAAATGCAACATGTATGGTTATTAAAAATGTAGGTTACATACGTAACATCAGTAAAATTTGGAGGCGATAACCGAGTCTATATTATAAAATGTAATAACGTGGTTACGTATAGAAACCAGTAAAAGGATGCTGATGTAGTAACAGAGGATATACAATCACTTAGAAGTAGAGTACACAATGTGTAATGTAATCATCTTGAGAATCATCCCTAGTGTGCAATCATGAAGTACATTCTGGTTGAACATGCTGTGTTACATAACTCGTTCGTGTTATTGCGTTTTGTACGGTATATTGAGGAAAATTCTACTGTTGTTACATATGTAACCTACGTTTTAATAGCCATGGATGTTACATTTTGTCAACATTTTATTACTGTTTTATTAATCTTTGTCTAAATGTATATTTAATGTAGAATGTTAAATTAACCACTACATTGTGTGTTACTCACTATTACGAGACCTGATGATGCCATTTTATGGCGAAAACGTTCGTATCTTGTAAGCTCTACAATATATTACATTTTTTATGTCATAATTTAATGGCTTGATGGTTTATCACAAAAGAGAAGTAATTTGACGGAAATAAACAAACATAGATATATTCATTTTGTGCGATATCGTGCGTATTTGCTTGGTTTCCGCACAAACCAATCCGCGGTAAATCTAAAATTCCACATTCAGTATTCCCAACCTAACACACGTAACAATTTCCCTCTTCTTACCGCTTAAGTGACATATTGATTTTACTGCTTTAGGCTTTTAACATATTATTTTTAGAGACGTTCAATATAGTAATAATTATAAATTGAAACTTACCACTGCAATTTCACCTAAATTGCACTGTTAATTATTGTTTTTAAATATTTGCAAAAATTAAGTAAACTCTACAACTCCACTAAATTTACAGGATTCGTGATGCAAGTAACATTAAGGAAGCCGTGAAAAAATCAACAAATCAACTTGCCGATGTTATTACTGCAATATGTTATATAAATAATATTGTCAAATTATTAAAATAAATCATTACATAACCTTACCGTTTGTTTTAAGTTCGCATTTATAGACTGGGGAAAAAGACAGACGTATATCACGGCCTGCTGGAGTATAGTAAACACAGAAAACATTTTAAAGCAACAATGTTGAAGATAGATATATATATTTTTTTTTTTTTGCAAATTTGCCGTCATTGAACAGAAACCAAGATGGAGATTTCATTGCAACTAATTAGAAATTCGTCTTTCAGGTATGTAATAAACGATCTTCGCATAACATAATGTACGATACACGAGCGGTATGTTTTCTTTCAATTCTCGGAAATTAAAAAGCTCAACTACGTTTCGCTTTTTCAAACTTTTCCTCGAACATGAAAACTTCAACATACCGCTCTTGTAACGCATATTACTATTGCAATATCATACTTATCGGACCAAATATTGTCTTTGAAATTCAGTTTTAAGGGTAAAAGAATATTACAAATAGAGAATGAACTATTCAGGAATATAATTTCTTTAATTAGCTGGTATTCTGAAGCTAAAATGTGTTGTTAATTCCATAGTTGCTTCGTACAGAAATTTGTTTTGAATGTTTAACTACAAAATTACATTATTCTCACGCACTTATCACAACAATTGTTACAAATCACGCCACTCTTGCAAACTCTCTAAGACTGTATATTAGATGAAAAAATTGAACTGTAAAGAGTAAAATTACTAGAAGTCGCGTGATTTGTACCCTGTATGTAGTGCATAGCAGATTTTCGTGGATACACGCGCTTCCCACACCTTTCATAGATGAACACTTCGTACGAATGTATTTTACGGTGCAACGTCGTGCATTAGTACAGGTCTATGGATGTAAAGGCTGTTCATTTAATTTATTTTTAATCTTTTGCAAGAAACAGAATAAAAATAGTTTGAGCCTACTTCGAATAAATTGCCATTTTGTGTTTTTAAATTCAAATCAAAATCTATTAATTTTCTACTAACAATAATTATTATACTTAATGAACAGATAGATCATAAAACTAAACCAAACAATAATAATATAAACAGAAAAGTCGCTAAAATAAATCAACAATGAACATTTTTCACGTTTTAACTGTCATATTCTGTCCGTTACGTGACAATCCATAAAGGGTCAAGCATTACTAGCTGGTCTCAAGTCAACATGACTCAGCAGAGGTGAACGATCATCAGCTAGTACGGGGATAACGTGCCAACATTTGTAGTGCAAGACAATTAAATAAATAAATAAATAAATAAATAAACAAATAAAATAAAGAAATTAAAGAAATAAAGAAAGAAAAAGAAAGAAGTAAAGAAATAAAGACAGAAAGACACTTGAAGCAATAATTAATAAATATTTTCATAAATGCATTTACATGAGAAAATTTAGCTGCGTTCAGTGTTCTCGAGGTTTCGTCTTCAGAAAATAAAATCTCATTTGTAAAAAGATAAAAATAAAATAAAAAATAAAATAATACAAGCAATATAAAAAGAAGATACAGTAGTATTAACAAAATTTGAGACCGAATGAGCAGCGCTCGTGCTCGGTCGCAGTTCAGATATAATATTAAAATAATGTTAATGTATTTTATAAAGAAGAAGAATAAAGTGCATAAGATTTGCTGATGATATGGCGTTGTTAGCAGAAGAGGAAATGATACTAAAGGATATGCTACTGGAGCTAAATGACAGCTGTGAGCAGTATGGAATGAAGATAAATGTAAATAAGACGAAGAGCATGACCATAGGAAGAAAAATACAGAAGGTAAACTTGCGAATTCTAAATGAGGCAGTAGAACAAGTGGACAGCTTCAAATACTTGGGATGTAGGCCTCTATAAGCAATACCATGAGCTGCAGCCAAAAAGTAAAAAGAATAGCAATGGCAAAGGAAGCTTTTAATAGAAAAAGGAGCATTTTATGCGGATCTCTGGAAAAGGAACTAAAGAAGATACAGGTGAAGTACTTTGTATGGAGTGTGGCCTTGTATGGGGCAGAAACATGGACATTACGACGAAGTCAAGAGAAGCGAATAGAAGCATTTGAAATGTGGATATGGAGAAGAATGGAACGTGCGAAGTGGACAGACAGAATGAGAAATGAAGCCGTTTTGGAAAGAGTGGGTGAAGAAAGAATGGTGCCGAAATTGATCAGGAAGAGGAAAAGGAATTGGTTAGGCCACTAGCTGAGAAGAAACTGCCTACTGAAGGATGCACTGGAAGGAATGGTGAACGGGAGAAGAGTTTGAGGTAGAAGAAGATATCAAATGATAGACGACATTAAGATATATGGATTATATGAGGAAACGAAGAGGAAGACAGAAAATAGGAAAGACTGGAGAAAGCTGGGTTTGCAGTGGAAGACCTGCCCTTGGGCAGAACACTAAATGAATGAACACTAGATGAATGAATCTTTCCAATAACTACCTTCATAAAAATTAACTAATGACAACGAGAATATGCGTTAAACTACAAATGTTTATGTTCTATTTATTATAAAAATAATTTGATAAACTGCAGTAATAAATTCCCGACATGTGAGTTCATTCTAGCGACATTTCTTATCCATATGCTGAATCTCTATACGTCATGTTTGCCTTTACATAATATATTATGTAGCTATTCAATGTAAAGAACGTTATCGGATTTAAATGTCTTTTTTGTGTGTGTGAATGCTATGGAGTCTATTGCCCGTGTAGCCATAGAGATAAGTCTTGAAAAGCGTGTGAAATGATGTGCTAAAGTTCAAGGTCTAATGGAGTGCACCACAAGCTTTACGTCAAAAGCATCACGTGGTTGTCGCCGTGAAGTATAGACAACTTCTCTTGCGTGGATATTGCGCGGACAGTCTAAACATAGCAATCAGGCTCTAACTATAACTCGAGTCGGACGTTATACGTGGGCTAAACTGTGAATATATCGGACTTTCTAATGTTCTCTGACGCTGTGTGACGTATTCTGGCAGTGACTAGGGCATGCATTATTGGTACTGTGTTTGCGATTTTATTTCTCTGTTCTTGCTTTGTCATGATTACTTTCTGTGCCATTTTTAGTTACTTTTTGTACGATTATGAATTCATTTGCAAAATTTGTATAACAAATGGACGATTGAGAACGTCAAAATTAAAGTACTATTTAGTGCATATTCTGCATGTATTAATATAGTGCAATGTCTCTGCCATAGTAATCAGCCACTGTACACTCACCTTGCTTTACAGCATTCTCTACAAGATAGTATCAATGAATCTTTGATGGCACGATTAAATGTCAATTCAATTCAATTTAATTTAATTTAATTTAATTTACTTCAATTCAATTTATTAAGCCATTAAACATACAGTGATAGGCTTCGTCACAATACAGAAGAGAGGAAAAAAAAACATACATTTGAAAATACACATATTATTGAAAACAGTAAAGTTTAATTAGAATGAAAACACAAAACATTTTGAAACTCTAAAATTAATGAAAACACTTCACTCTTAATGTAATAATTGTAAATAAATGTAAATAACTTTATCTATTAAAAAACAATTTCGTATGAATTTATGTTAAGGAACTCATCTACAGAGTAGAAAGGATTAATTAAAAGCCAATTATAAAATCTAGCTTTGAAACTATTGGTTGGTAACTTATAATATTAACTGGGAAGCTTATTATATAATTTCATCCCCATGACAGAAAAATTTGTACTAGTTTTATGTAACCTACAGTATGGAATATTAAATTGTTCACTATTTCTAATTTCATGATCATGTATATTGGCTATTAATGAGTAATTGTGTATATTTTGTCGAGTGTAAAGGACTAGGTCGTGTATATATATAAATTTATGACAGTTAATATCTGTGATTGTTTGA
The DNA here is from genome assembly GCA_025594305.2 of Periplaneta americana. Classification (NCBI taxonomy): domain Eukaryota; kingdom Metazoa; phylum Arthropoda; class Insecta; order Blattodea; family Blattidae; genus Periplaneta; species Periplaneta americana. The sequence goes on from JAJSOF020000021.1 coordinate 21,839,423, forward strand.
AAAGAGGTCGACAATGTTAAAGATAGTTTGATTGACATGGAATTCTAATGGCTTTCTTATGCAAAATCAAGACACTCCCAATTTTGCTACTATTTCCCCAGAAAATTAACACATACCTAATTATCGACTGAAAAAACGAAAAGTAGGCACATCTTAAATAATTTTGAGAAACGCAAGTCACTAATTTCTTTAATAAATATATAACTCTTGATAATTATTCGATATGTTTTTCCCATGTTAAACTGGAGTCTATAAAAAGTCCTAGAAATTTGGTATAGTTTTGTATGTTGTACTTTTTTATTACATGATTTAGGGTAAAAGTTATGTTGATAGTATTTTCTTGATTAAGCAAAAAACCATTAGATTCAAACCATAAAGCCATCTGTGATAGAATATCATTGGTTAGAGCATGTAATTCATTCAGAGTAGAGCTAGAACATATGAATGTCAGGTGTGGTATAGGCCAAGACAATGGATCTTTTGTAGAAATAGAGTTCCATTAATTTTTATATCAGATATTCTTTAAACAGTACATAAGTCTTAGAATAGTAACAGAACTTCAGATGAAAAATGAACTAATATTTTAAATATCTTAATATTAGATCTGTTACCTAATATAAATATAATAACTTCTTCAGTAACTAACAGAAAACCATTCTTTCAGTAACAATTACCTTAGTAGATTGCCCTTAAGGCGAAGATATTGTATGTGAGCTTTAGTTTCTTTAATGACAGATAATTAGAAAAAAATTAAGGCATTGTTTTGAATAATGTAACAGACATGACATGGAGTAACATATCTGACAGGTAACAGACATGACCAAGCAAACAGTCCTTTTGAAATAAGTTGTTTTAAGTTTGCTCCAATCACTTCAGCAGAAGTAGAAAGATCTTTTTTCCACCATGAAAGAAAAACGTTCTCTCTGACAGGCGGCTCACTTTGACAGTTGACAACTGGAAAAAGCATCTTGTTGTGATATGTAACCAAGGAAAGTGAGTACCGTATGGGATAGTTTATTAAGTATTTGTCTACATATTTTTGTCTGTTTCCATGAATAATAAATGCCTATTTCACTGCCTATTTTTACTATTCTTAGTGTCTATATGCCTGCTTATTTTAACCAAAATAAATGCGTAAACATCCGGGCTCTATATCATAATATTCTTGGCAAAACGCGACACGATCTGTTCTATGTTCATGTAGCTGCCCTCCTTGGCTTTGTATTAGCTAGTGTCTTAATACGAAGAACTGTGTCTCTCGATCCAGGAAGTTAGCACGGGCGCGCACGATTTTAGCAGTGCTGAATGGTTGTTGTCTAACAGCAGCAATTAGTCCAGCGTCTTGTTCTGGAGCAGAAATGCGTGGTCGTCCGCCCCCTGGTTTTCTTGTTAAACAACCTCCTTCTTGATATTGTTTCCACCAACGGCATGCTGTTCGTGGGCGCACTACGTAGCGTTCTCCAGCACTAACAGCGCTAATTCCTCCCTCTTTAATAATCTTAGCTTTAGTATCCATTATTACAGAATGATGTTATATTACTATCCAACATGGTATTTATACAGGGACATCATTTTATTTTTACTTCAATTTTTATTGTACCTGAGTTTTTGAATGTACTTCACTCCCACCCCTTCTACTAATGAACTTCAACCGTCCTCCACATAGATCCAAGACCGCATATACAGTCATAGTAGCCTTACGGTCATAGTAAACAGTGCGTTCCAAAAATATGTTCGCGTTTTCCAGTGACGAAAGAGCTTTTAATATTGCATCATTTTCCATTTGCCTACATCGCATCCCGGTTTCCCCCACCTGCTACTATTTGCCTCTCTGTAAAAGCTGGGCTGTCTTAGCTCTTTTCTGAGAACATTAATTTCTGTTAGGAATTGGACGTCTACGTAATATTATACCCATACATTTGTTTAAAACAACTTAAATAAAAGAGCCTCGTTAAGTAATTAATTGTCACGTGATTTCCTCCCTTTCTACGACGCTGCGACATAACCACTTGGACGGACAGTACATAGCATGTCTGAGTAATTTTATCTTTTCGGATCGGGCAGAAGTGAAGATTGAATTTACAGTACGTAAGGTACTCTTTTATAGAGTAGGTACAGAATTATTTCAACGTGAGTTACTAGTACGAGAACGAAACTGCTAATTGGAATTATGTACAATAGTCTATAGTGCGATAATATGCACATTAGAACTGAAGCCTGTATCGAAATGAACGGCCACCATTTTAAAAATGTGTTTAAATATCCATATTATGATTATTTTCCAATTTAACTTCATTCTCTATATTGTACATACATCCGCATGGAAAGCTCAGTTCGTGAGTAAAAACACTCATTGTTAATAATGTTCTGTATTTTGATTAAACAAAAACCTAATGAAAATTATCAAACTCAAAATCTCGATATTTCCTAGTTTACGTAAATGGATGAACTACTTTTATTCCCTCCTATACCTAGTAAAGTGATTTGATTGTAGCCTATATTACGCCAGTATCATCGAACTCCAGTCGTGGAAGGGGTAGCAAACGGTGTTTCTGGTTCTTAATCGTTGATCCACAGGTATAGCCAGGTTAATATTAGAAATGTTAGTAAAAATAAAATGATGTCCTGTACATGTAGGGAAGATGAAAAATTTCCCTAGAATGTCCAATAATACTCACAGCTCTATGAGTAATATTGATAAGGTAAAGTCTCTTATGTATATTGCATTTGAAGAAGCATGGCAGTAGTTTCAGGCTAATGGTTTAGTGTCCCTTCAGATAAGGCCACTTTTAGTGGCGCTGTGAACGCGCGTCAATAGCGCTGCTAACGGACGACTGTTGGACCACCAATTCCCTACACCGTCACGGATAACTTAAATAAGTTAAAAAGCTTTAGAGAAAAGCATATGTTTTGAAAGCATAAGAAAGGAGTTAAAATCTTCTATTAACTTTACTTAAATTAATACACCTAAACCAAAAATAACGCAGAATAAATATGGGAAATGCGTGTTATTATTCGGTTGAGAAGCTCTTATCATCCAGTCTGCTGTCCAAAAATCTGAAAGTTAGAATTTATAAAACAGTTATATTACCGGTTCTTCTGTATGGTTGTGAAACTTGGACTCTCACTCTGAGAGAGGAACATAGGTTAAGGGTGTTTGAGAATAAGGTGCTTAGGAAAATATGCCTATTTGGGGCTAAGAGGATGAAGTTACAGGAGAATGGAGAAAGTTACACAACACAGAACTGCACGCATTGTATTCTTTACCTGACATAATTAGGAACATTAAATCCAGAACGTATGGGCACGAATCCAGAAATGCATATAGAGTGTTAGTTGGGAGACCGGAGGAAAAAGACCTTTAGAGACGTAGATGGGAGGATAATATTAAAATGGCTTTGAGGGAGGTGGGATATGATGATAGAGACTGGATTAATCTTGCACAGGATAGGGACCGATGGCGGGCTTATGTGAGGGCGGCAATGAACCTTCGGGTTCCTTAAAAGTCATTTGTAAATAGGTAAACCAACAACAGACGTGTACAGGTTTAATTAGAACAATGTCACTACAGAATAATATACAGTAGAATGACGATAATAATAATAATAATAATAATAATAATAATAATAATAATAATAATAATAATAATAATAATACTTACTGGCTTTTAAGGAACCCGGAGGTTCACTGCCACCTTCACATAAGCCCGCCATCGCTCCCTATCCTGTGCAAGATTAATCCAGTCTCTATCATAACATCCTACCTCCCTCAAATCCATTTTAATATTATCCTCCCATCTACGTCTCGGCCTCCCCAAAGGTCTTTTCCTCTCTGGCCTCCCAACTAACACTATATACATTTCTGGATTCGCCCATACGTGCTACATGCCCTGCCCATCTCAAACGTCTGGATTTAATGTTCCTAATTATGTCAGGTGAAGAATACAATGCGTGCAGTTCTGTGTTGTGTAGCTTTCTCCATTCTCCTGTAACTTCATCCCTCTTAGCCCCAAATATTTTCCTAAGCACCTTATTCTCAAACACCCTTAACCTATATTCCTCTCTCAAAGTGAGAGTCCAAGTTTCACAACCATACAGAACAACCGGCAATATAACTGTTTTATAAATTCTGACTTTCAGATTTTTTGACAGCTTCTCAACCGATAATAATACGCATTTCCCATATGTATTCTGTGTTCAATTTCCTCCCGAGTATCATTTATATTTGTTACTGTTGCTCCCAGATATTTGAATTTTTCCACCTCTTGAAAGGATAAATTTCCAATTTTTATACTTCTTAATTGCATTTCGTATCTCTGAGCGAATTTAACGTTTTGCCATTATGAATGGATCAGCACAACATATTCAACGCGTCTAAATACTTGAGCAGGATAACACAACTGTACACATTGCGTTGCAATGTTACTATGAACAGATCGGGGTTCATTCGTTTTGTACGCTGCTGTACTCGCCAGGTACACAAAAGACGGACGGCGAGGCACGTGCCATATACTCTGATACGAAACAACTTCACTTTTCCTTAAGTCATCCCGCATTCACTGTCTATTTATTAGATAGTTTAGTGTTTTTATACATACTATCGCCTCCTAAAATATTGGATATTTTTAATACTCTGTATATGCACCATTGCAATGCCCTCTGTATTGTCAAAATATAGGCCAGGAAAATAATCTTGAAACAGAAATGCCACTGTAAAATTATATCCTTAAAAGAACAGGATTATAACGAAACTCGTAAAGACAATAATGAAGAGGAATATCTCGTCTTTATGGCGCCAAAATTTCTCATTCTATTCCAAATTAGTTACGTCAGCATATACATGTTAATTCAGGCCATCTTATTAACTCAAAGTCGGTTCAGACAATGTGTGTCAACAGACTGTTGCGAAGCTTTGGCGTCATTGTACGACATAGAATGGCCGCGTCCTAATATCTAAGGGATTTGTTCGGTCTGCACCTGTCATGCATGTTTTTACACATCGCTTCTCTGTAGTAATTGAAAGCAAGGCTTCAGTACGTGGCTTCATAAAACACGCGACCCTAATGCCTGCGTCAGACCGGGTGATGGGATTTAGCTCCTGCATTCACGCTGATACTGTCACGCAGAGTCCATTCAGTTCACGAGGGGGAGACTTGTTTAAGGGACAGTGGTCCATTAATTGACGTGCATTATCAGCAGTATTACAAGCATTACAATATCAGGACAATTGTGAGGAACACAGATTTAATAAGCATATAAACTTGCTATTTAGGTTACTGGCTGACCGCAAATCAGCGAACTTGATGAGAATGCCAGAATAGGAAGGGATTTAAGTCTGTGAAAAAAACTGATGGATTAAGCTAGAACTAGGGACATGATTTACAAGATACGAACCTCTGTTCCGTTTGTCTTAAAGAGCCTTCAAATAGGCTGATTATGAAATAGTTAATTTCACCAACTTATTTGTTTGTTTGTCTGTCTGTCGATTTGTTTGTTTATTTAATTATTTATTTTATTTACTTATTTAATTATCCAATTTTATTTAATTATCTAATTTTATTTAATTATCTGAATTTATTTAATTATCTGAATTTATTTAATTATCTGAATTTATTTAATTATCTGAATTTATTTAATTATCTGCATTTATTCAATTATCTGCATTTATTTAATTATCTAAATTTATTTAATTATCTAAATTTACTTAATTATGTAAATTTATTTAATTATCTAAATTTATTTAATTATCTAAATTTATTTAATTATCTAAATTTATTTAATTATCTAAATTTATTTAATCACTAAATTTATTTAATTATCTAAATTTATTTAATTATCTAATTTAATCATCTGAAATTATTTAATCATCTGAAATTATTAAATCATCTGAATTTATTTAATCATCTGAATTTATTTAATCATCTGAATTTATTTAGTCATCTGAATTTATTTAATCATCTGATTTTATTTAATCATCTGAATTTATTTAATCATCGGAATTTATTTAATCATCTGATTTTATTTAATCATCTGATTTTATTTAATCATCTGAATTTATTTAATCATCTGAATTTATTTAATCATCTGAATTTATTTAGTCATCTGAATTTATTTAATCATCTGAATTTATTTAGTCACCTAAATTTATTTAATCATATGAATTTATTTAGTCATCTGAATTTATTTAGTCATCTGAATTTATTTAGTCATCTGAATTTATTTAGTCATCTGAATTTATTTAGTCATCTGAATTTATTTAGTCATCTGAATTTATTTAATCATCTGAATTTATTTAGTCATCTGAATTTATTTAGTCATCTGAATTTATTTAATCATCTGAATTATTTAATCATCTGAATTTATTTAATCATCTGAATTTATTAAATATTCTGAATTTATTTAACCATCTGAATTTATTTATTTAGTCATCTAAATTTATTAAATTTCTGAATTTAGTCATCTGAATTTATTTAGTTTAGTCATCTAAATTTATTTAGTCATCTGAATTATTTAGTCATCTGAATTTATTAAATATTCTGAATTTATTTAGTCATCTGAATTTATTTAATCATCTGAATTTATTTAGTCATCTGAATTTATTTAGTCATCTGAATTTATTTAGTCATCTGAATTTATTTAGCCATCTGAATAAATATTTAGCCTGAATTTATTTAGTCATCTGAATTTATTTAGTCATCTGAATTTATTTAATCATCTGAATTTATTTAATCATCTGAATTTATTTAGTCATCTGAATTTATTTAGTCATCTGAATTTATTTAGTCATCTGAATTTATTTAATCATCTGAATTTATTTAGCCATCTGAATTTATTTAATCATCTGAATTTATTTATTCTGAATTTATTTAACCATCTGAATTTATTTAGTCATCTGAATTTATTTAGTCATCTGAATTTATTTAGTCATCTGAATTTATTTAGTCATCTGAATTTATTTAATCATCTGAATTTATTTAGTCATCTGAATTTATTTAGTCATCTGAATTTATTTAGTCATCTGGATTTATTTAATCATCTGAATTTATTAAATTTTCTGAATTTATTTAGTCATCTGAATTTATTTAGTCATCTGAATTTATTTAGTCATCTGAATTTATTTAGTCATATGAATTTATTTAGTCATCTGAATTTATTTAATCATCTGAATTTGTTTAATCATCTGAATTTATTTAATCATCTGAATTTATTAAATATTCTGAATTTATTTAACCATCTGAATTTATTTAGTCATCTAAATTTATTTAGTCATCTGAATTATTTAGTCATCTGAATTTATTAAATATTCTGAATTTATTTAGTCATCTGAATTTATTTAATCATCTGAATTTATTTAGTCATCTGAATTCTGAATTTTTATTTAGTTAGTCATCTGAATTTATTTAGTCATCTGAATTTATTTAATCATCTGAATTTATTAAATATTCTGAATTTATTTAGTCATCTGAATTTATTTAGTCATCTGAATTTATTTAATATTCTGAATTTATTTAATCATCTGAATTTATTTAGTCATCTGAATTTATTTAATCATCTGAATTTATTTAGCCATCTGAATTTATTTAGCCATCTGAATTTATTTAGCCATCTGAATTTATTTAGCCATCTGAATTTATTTAATTATCTAATTGATTAATTGCCTCTGATTGAAGTTCTGGCTGATATGTACAATACAACAATCATGATAGGAAAAAGGAACGGTAAAATTAAGTCTGAAGCTAAGAGTTATGTGGCTTAGTACTGGTCACGTGTTTGAATAATTTACTTTTAAATTGCAATATCGTTCGACAGTTCCTGAGGGAGCTGGGTAGAGAGTTCCAGAAACGAATTGCTGATGCTGTGAAAGAGGAAGAATAGTGAGCTATTTCATGGCAAGGGATAGATAATAAAGGGTCATTTTTAGACCGAGTGGTATGAGGACAAGAAATTAAAACACACTGAGAGATAGTTAGGCGAGGAAGTATTGATGATGCGATATAGGAAAATTAGTAAATGAATATATCTTCGGTCCTGTAATCTTACCCATTGCAGAAAAGTTGTAATGTGGTCGTACTTTTCAAATAGTTCTGTAGAGTATGTATTAAAAAAGTACTTAATTAAAGAAAATAAAGTATAACGTTAATATCACTTGCGAGATGGTAAAGGAACTGAATTATTGTAAAACGTGTGGGACATATAAGTGAGCATGTATCACATTTCTGACATTAAAGTTTGAGTTTATTTCTTTCCATTTCCTTTGTTTGTCTTTGCCGTAATTGTCAGTAATCGTTACTCTTCGAATAGGATACAGGCTTATTTTCGGCTCTGACGTTTTCCAACGACTGTACATTTCGGGGACAGTATTAGACTGGAGCGTGCTCTACGCCTGTATGGTTTCTGCCTGTCATAGCCACTTTGCTGCTGGTGACGTAGTTGTAATTTCCACAGCAGCGAAGACAGGCCACTCGCAGGTCGCGTCAAGCGGCGTGAGTGTAAACAAGCGGCACGAAACGCGGAGTGACAGCGTCAGCGTCATCTTGGCCTATTTCGACACCGCAGACAGAGGACTTCGACTGAGTGAGGTGCAGAAGGCGAATTCCACTGTGCAGTTCACAGTACAATTATGAACCCGTTCAAGTTTTTAACCTCGTCAATGTTCTGAATTCCTGAGAGGTTAAAAGCCCTGTGCGTGGTTCTCTGAAAATCTATTAGCAGCTGTTGGATAGAGGAGTCAATTGTGACAAAATTGGTCATAGTGATTTTGACTTGTTCCTTTAAAAAGCTTGATCTGCCAGAAACGACTAAATTAAGTCATTATTTTCCAGTAATAATTTTGTTGCTTTATGAATGGTAGCGCAAGAAATTTCCGGTAATATTACTGCCTATCAGCGACATTTGGAACCTTCGAAAAAAATTGAATATCGCAGAGATTAAATTTATTCTGGTGAGGATATCTTTCTACAAAATTTCGACACAACACAAAATAATCAACGAAATTCACGAGAAACTATAAATGACATCAGTCAGAAGAGAAGAAGAAGAAGAAGAAGACCAGGAAGAAGAAGAGAGGAAGGAAAGGAAGGAAAGAAGAGAGAAAAGGAAGAAGGAAGGGTGGACTTGAAGAAAGGAAGAGAGCAAAAAAATGAAAGAAGAGGCAAAAGAAGACAGTGAGGTAGGGAGGAAGGGCAGAAGGGAAGGAGAAAGAAAGATGGCTAAGGAAGCAAGAGAGAAGAAAGGAAGGAAAAGAGCCAGGGAAGGAAGAAAGAAGGGAGTAAGGAAGGAAAGGAGCCAGGAAAGGAAGGAAGGAAGAGAGGCAAGAGTGCTGAAGGAGGTAAGGCCGGGAGAGAACCAGGAAAGGAAGAAATAAGAGAGTAAGAGAGGAAGGAAGGAAGCCAGGAAAAGAAGAGAGGAAGAAAGACAAAAGTACTGAAAGAGGAAAAGGCGGAAGGGAATGAGGAAGGAAAGGAGCTAGGAAAGGAAGAAAGAAAATAATAAGGGCGTAAGGAAGGGTGGAAGGAAATGAGGAAGGAAGGCACCCAGGAAAGAAGAAGAGTAAGGGGGGAAGGAAGGGAACCAGAAAAATAATAAGGGAGGAAGGAAGGTGGAAGGAAATGAAGGGAGCCAGGAAAGGAAGAAGAGAGTAAGGTAGGAAGGAAGGGAACCAGGAAAGGAAGAAAGAAAATAAGGGAGGAAGGAAGGGTGGAAGGAAATGAGGAAGAAAGGGAGCCAGGAAAGGAAGAAGAGAGTAAGGTAGGAAGGAAGGGTGGAAGGAAATGAGGAAGGAAGGGAGCTAGGAAAAGAAGAAAGAAGAGAGTAAGGAAGGAAGGGAACCAGGAAATGAAGAAAGAAAATAATAGGAAATGAAGAAAGAAAAATAATAAAAGGAAAAAAGGAAGAAAGAAAACCAGGAAAGGAAGAAAGAAAATATAAGGGAGGAAGAAAGGATGGAAGGGCATGAGGAAGGAAGGGTGAAAGGAAATGACGAAGGAACAGAGCCAGGAAATAAAAAAAGAAGAGAGTAAGGAAGGAAGGAAGGGAACCAGGAAAGGAAGAAAGAAAATAATAAGGGTAGAAGGGAATGAGAAATAAAGGGAGCCAGGAAATGAAGAAAAAAGAGAGTAAGGGAGGAAGGGAATGAGGAATGAGGAAGGAAGGGAACCAAGAAAGAAAGGGAGGAAGGAAGATATTAAGGGAAATAGGTTGGGAGTGAAGTTGAATGAGAAATGAAAACAAAGTCAAGAAAAAGAAAGACAGGAGGGAGAAAAAAATAAATGATATTAGTAAGGAAGGGAGAAAGTGGAGGAAGGAAGAGAGGAGAAATATAGGAAAAATATAAAGAAACTGAATGGAAAATCTTCTGGTAGAGAAGGAAGAAGAAAAAGAAAATAAGAATGGAGAAACTATGAATGGAAGAAACTGAGGTAATAAAGTGAGAAAAATTCACAGCTAACAGGAGAAGATATGTAGATAATAACGAATACACAAAAGAAAGTGTAGATACAAAAGGATGAAAAGATGAGAAAATGAACAAAATAAGATTGAGGATGGACGGAGAAGAATGGGTGAGAAGTTGAAGTACGGCGGCATCAAAGAAAGTAGGGATGAATGTGAAAAGATAAACGAGATCAATTGATAAAAATATCGTGGGAACAGGAGTAAAGAAAATAATATTAGAATGGACCAAGAATTGAAGATGCACCATGAAAAGATCGAAGGAAGGAGTGAAGAGAATGTGAAGGATGAATAAAGGAAAGGAAGTTAGAATGTATGAAGAGATGTGGTGAGTGGTGAAGTGATGTAGAGGAGAATGCAAGAAAAAGGAGTAAAGCGCGAAATGATTAATTGCAGAAGGAAAATATACAAGCAGGTGAAGGGGTTGGAATGATATGAGATATGTACAGAATATGCAGAGAAGCTATATATATAGACTGTGAATATGAAGGGAGAGAAATGCGAGAGGAATGAAGAAGGAACAAATAGCTTCAGAAATTCTTCGGGTTACAGATTTCTCCTCAGCGTATTGTAACTCATGGTGTGCTCCTCCATCAGTCTCTTAGGAACGTGTGCTTCTCTTCTCTTCTTATCGCACTGTAGTTCGTGTCTCGCCCCTTCACACCCTTCCTTCTCTCCTCCTCTCGCACAGCACTCACCATTATTTGCTTCATTCGCTTTATAGCCCTCTCTGTGCATTACAGCCTCTTAGGCCTCCTCATGTTCCGGGCTCCAGTGAGATTTGTTTCGATTCGTTTCACTCATGGAAGGAAAACTGAACATAAAAATTCCATTATGTCTCGTGGGAAAGACAATACCGGAGTATATCACGTAGGAGTGGGGGACACAATCAATCACAGCTGTCTCCCGCTCTGTTTAATTGGACTCGGACCTGCAGGAAATGGCACTTGTTCGAAGATAATGCTCATTATTGCTCAGGCGTCACTCTCATTAGTTGATGCAGGAAGCCGACTGGCACGGCGTTGTTAAGCCTTGGTTTTTCTGAACCGACGCATGCGAAATGCGAGGCGGGCCTCGCACAAATCCGGACTGCACGAGAGATAGTGAGTGGTTTCTATAACAGCGAGATGCGAGGTCTGCGCGTCTCGCAGCCATAGAAACACTCACTATCTCTCGTGTAGTCCGGATTTGTGCAAGGCGGACCTCACACTTCGCATCTCGCATGCGTCGGTTCAGAAAAACCAAGGCTTTACGCTATCACAGCATCGCTCTTGGTGTGTTATTAATACTCGAGCGTTTCTCTGATATTTCTGCTTTACCACTATCTATAGTCTCGGCGCAATCATGATTACATCTGGACGATCGCCTAAAACTTCCAGGGCCGCACCTGGACTATAAATCCGATTCTGGGCCGCACATGGGCATCCCGGGTTATATGTGTACTAGCAGTGCCCGTTGATGATAATGAACCGGAAATTCGCAGAATAAATACAGAGGGTTGTTTCCAATCTCTGGAAACGACTTTGAATGACGCCATGTGCGTCAGAAGTCACATGACAGCTGAACTGTGGCGAGAGGTGACAGACCAGTAGTTAGTGATCCCATACAGAATATTCCGAATCTCACCGGACGGTGGACATAAATGACGTCACGCTGCAGCGAAATAGGAACAAAACTGCTGGAAGGTTCAATGGCTATCATGGTGGCTGTAAAAGTTGTTGTCTGTGCTACGCTAGCAAGATTTTGCGAAATTTCCGTACTGCCATCTCCGTCAAAGAAAAGAGAGCATGAACAATTTATTTCTTGAACCGGTAGTAATAACTGGTCCGTTGACATGTTCGCTCATAAGCCATTAACATATTGTTTTTACGTTGTGCTCATTACAAACAATACAGCAGAACACACCGCCATGACACAACAGTGCACGATGTTATTCGTCTGCTAATTCCTGCCCTATACAAAAACCAATCGGATTCACTGGTGGCGGCTGATGGATACTGCCACCACCTCTGCAAGCTGATGGTACCGGTGCGACACCGGAGGAGCATTAGTGACTCCATCGTTGAAATTCGGAACACGGTGATGCCATCAGATTGGCGCTAAGGTATCGGAATACGCTCATGGTCTGTGTGTATGGTGTCTCACAGCAGCAATGGCCAAGAAAATCGAGCCTTTTAGAGAGGGGTACATTGTGACCCTTTCCAATGCTAAATTAAGTTACGTGAAAATCATGTGTGTGTCTAATGCCTACCCACTTCACTTTGCGTGATTTAGGTTCCGCATACTGCCAATAGATGGCAGGACTGTGACCCATTTTCAAATGGTGCACCACTTCGGCGGGCCACGTTATGCATGATGTGTATCTGTGAAGAGTTATGTAGCGTACTATAATGAGTGTATGTTGAGTGTTCGTGTAAGTGTAGTATAGGGAATGGATGATGATGATGATGATGATGGTGAGGAAGGGAGAAGGGAAACCCGGTCCGGCACGTAGCCTACTCCTGTCGAATACCACCAAGAGGGCTGCCAGGCTTAACATCCCCATCCGACGGACGAATCACTATCAACAGTGACATACGTCTTCCCTTCGTATGCACTGCGGAGAGATTTGGGATTTAAAACAAGCATATTGGTGCACAATGTAGTGATAAGCCTGCAAAAAACGTGGTTTCGTTATTTCCAAGATAGGTATCTTCTGTGTACTTGATAAGACAAGCAAAGCTCGGATGAGATTAATTCCAAAGGGGGGAAAAAGCAAGCAAATTCACCCCCGCCACAAGCCGCAACCCCCGAGATGGTAGAAATTAATTCTATCCGAGCTTTACCAATCTTTTTAAGTACACAATAGACGCCTTTCCGGGAAATAACAAAACCACGTTTTTTTGCAGGCTTCTATTATTTTCACTTATCTATATCCTATATGGCTTCGGAAAGGATACATCGTTCATGCACAATCATTTACTACTGCTGAAAGATCTTTTAGCATGTGGTCGTAGGGTTAACTTTCTGCTGGTCTTCTATGGACTACCGTACCTAGGATAATTATGATTATTATTATTACTGCTACTGCTGCTACTACTACTACTAGTACTACTACTACTACTACTACTAATATTGCTACTACTGCTACTACTACTACTACTACTACTACTACTACTACTACTACTACTACTACTACTACTACTACTACTACTAAGAAAATCCAACTTCATTTTCGTTATCCCACTTTCAAGTTAGTTCAATTAATTCTCGTATTTACTTACAAATAGCTTTTAAGGAACCCGGAGGTTCATTGTCGTCCTCACATAAGCTCGCCATCGATCCCTATCCTGAGCAAGATTAATCCAGTCTCTACCATTATATCCCACCTCCCTCAAATCCATTTTAATATTCTCCTTCCATCTACTTCTCGGCGTCCTCAAAAGGTCTTTTTCCCTCCGGTCTCCCAACTAACACTCTATATGCATTTATTTTTCCGTCCGGTCTCCCAACTAACACTCTATATGCATTTCTGGATTCGCCCATACGTGCTACATGTCTTGCCCATCTCAAACATCTGCATTTAATGTTCCTAATTATATTAGATGAAGAATACAAGGCAGAATTCCTGCAGTTCTGCGTTGTGAAACTTTCTCCATTCTCCTGTAACTTCATCCCAACTTAACTCCAAATATTTTTCTAAGCACTTTATTTTCAAACACCCTTAATCTCTGTTCCTCTCTCAAAGTGAGAGTCCAAGTTTCACAACCATACAGAACAATTGGTTAAATAATTGTTTTATAAATTCCAGCTTTCAGTTTTTTGAGAGCACACTGGATGACAAAAGCTTCTCAACCGAATAATAAGACGCATTTCCCATATTTGCTCTGCGTTTAATATTCTTCCGAGTGTAATTTATATATGTTACTGTTGCTGCAAGATATCTGAATTTTTCCACCTCTTCAAAGGATAAATTTCCAAGTTTTATATTTCTAGCTTTCGTACTATGTTCTCGTCACGAGGCATAATCATGTACTTTGTCTTTTCGGGATTTACTTCCAAATCTATCTCTTTATTTGCTTCAAGTAAAATTCCCGTGTTTTCCCTAATAGTTTGTATATTTTCTCTTAACATATTCA